>SPJY01030015.1:261085-340229 GCA_005191435.1 Raddia distichophylla | reverse complement strand
AAACAGGGGACGTCTAGCCTATTACATGATCACTGTACTGGCAGGTATACAATAAATGCCGTGCTGTCGTAGCCGCCTGCTACACACGTCTTGCTGCCTTGTCGCGTCCCATCGGTGGCAGGTGGGGCCCAGAGTCCCGCCGACCCTGCCAGCTGCTCACGTGGTCGCCGATGCGGAGTGGGGCCTGATCGCCCGCCTGCCCGCCAATCCGCCACGTATCCTGGTCGCCGATCTGCTTCGTGTCTGTCCGTCGAGCTGCTCGCCCGGCGCGCCGCGTGTCCTGGTCGAGGCGGTGCTCGCCCACATGGTGGGCCCGGTCGCCCGCCTGGCATGGAGGGCTCGCCCGTGTGCTGGGGTCTGGTCGCCCGCCTGGCACGTGGAGGGCTCGCCCGGTCTCCCGGCGCAGGGGCCTGCTCGCCGAGAGCGCTGCGCCTTGGGCCCAGTTCCGAGCGATGGGGCCCGCGTGCCCGCCAGTCCACTCGGAACCAGACCCGGTCTTCACGGTCCTTCTGGACGACTCCGTCTTCTACCTCCTTCTGGAGGATGTGGAGAGGACACCCCGGTACCTTATGTACCGACACATCTCATAATCGGACTCCTCAGAGTTGTCTTCCTGATAAACAAATGTGGAGGGATTTTTTCTCACCGGCTGCTTTCCACGGTTAGCCCCAGTTTTCACATTATCCCCAGAATATCGATGTGAATCACTGGTTCCATAGCTAGAGCTACCGATTACTTTTCTTTTGGAGTACTTTGTACGAACCATAATTTCACAATATAGCTCAATCACAAGAAATCAGAGCACTTCAGAATAAAGATGACACAAGCAGCCCTAAAACCTCCCTGCAATAGCACACCTGCACCACAAGCATGCCACACAACCACCATCTTGAGACAAGTACCAACTAGGGAGCGCATATAACCGGGCATGGTTCGTGAAGATAAATCAATGGAATAGATAGAACTAAGCCACAGGGTGACTCACCATGCCTGAGAGACAAACCCCACAAGGTTTAGCTGGAGAAAATGGAACTGAAATGCCAAAACCTAGCCATGGGGGCACAAGCATCCATCACTTTAATCCAGCCAAATGAGGCCCTCCCTTGATGAACCAACAAGAGGAGGTGGAAGAGGACCTCAGGGGCTTGCAAATCACCGTAGGAATCGAGCTACAACGCCGGGATGGAGGAGATCGAGGTGGGAGAAGAGTTAGAGAAGAGAGAGAGTGAGAGGGAAGAGAGCCACGGGTTGGAGAAGCCAGGAAGAAGAAAGAGGAAGAAAAAATAGGTAAAAGCAGAGGAGGAATCGAGATAGTAAGCAAAGCACTTTGCCCGGACAGTCCGGCCACTCCATTCGGACAGTCCGGACCTAGGCGCAAGATGGCAGACGATTCAGGCGCCGGTGGAACGGAGCTGCTGGGCACGCTCGGACAGTCCGGCATATCGGCCCGGACAGTCCGGATCTAGCCCAGGTGGCCCAGGTGACAGCGAGAAGGGTGAGCGCACAGACAGGAAGTTCGGACAGTCCGGAGGGATGGCCCGGACAGTCCGGCCCATGGCGAAATCTTTCTGCCCCTGCCCAGACAACTCCCCAAAAGAAATGATTTTTGCACTCAGCAGGCTCCAAAAATTGAAAAGATTGCTTCAGGAGCATTTGAACAGCCAAAATAAGAAATTTTCTAGAATTTAGTCTTTTGAAATTGAAGAAATATACAAGGGATCAAATTTGGACATTTTCGAACTATAGGAGCAAGAGACTTCGAAAGGGAACGCAGTGGGCAAAACACAACCAAAAAGACAGAACACGCCTCAAACACTTACCCACAGGAGCTTTGGTGGTTATACCAATTGCAAACACCTCAATGATCACCAGATTTCAAAATTGAGCCAAAGCTAGGTCAAATTCTCACAGAGATCAATATTAGCCACTATTAACTTGTGAAATTTTAATAATCATTAACCCAAGAGCATAAGTTAGGAAAACAGTAGCTAGGAGTACCAAAATGTGTTCAAGCTTCCTTTGGAATCAAAAGATGCAAACTAGGGCTAGAGAGAAAGATTTCATCACAGAAAGTCTCCACCTTGCCAACAACAATTCTCAAACATTTTGAGCATTTTCACAAAAATTTGAAGGGAAACACATTTCCCATATTTGTTTCAATCAATCTTTATTATTTTTTTTTATAAAATTTCATGTCTCAAGTCTTTGTCGATACCATCCAGCATGGCACTAAAAATGAATATCTTGCTCATCCAAACTCCCCCTAAGTTCATGTCTAGTCCAATGGCAAGCTATCTCATCGAGGAGGATTGGTGAGACATGCAGGGCCCATTTGGCCTTATTTTGCAGTTTTAGCACCAAACTCATAAATCTTCAAGCTTTTTATAGATTTGCTCATTTTCAACAAGGCAGAAGACAAGAGTGATTTATCAAATCAACTAGGCTAGTAGCACAGAATCAACTAAGAGAGTAAAGCAACAGTAATGGAACAACTAGCTATAGAAATCCTATCCCATGCTCTCAGACAACAATTTTAGTAAAGAGATTTAGAATTCAAGCGGATATTGAGCAAGTGATTAAATAACACCAGTAAAGGCTCTCATAATCAATAAGGAAACAATAAGTTATAATCTGAAAAGGTATAACAGGCAAAGCTCCATAGAGTAAGCTCAAGGTAACACAAAAGAGACAAGATATATACAAGAAACACGCACAATCCCAGCCAGCTCAAGCAATGTTCGACCTGTCTAGTATGTTGTGTTCATTTCTTAATTACAAAAACATGCCTCATCTAGGGGTTTGGTGAATATGTCAGCAAGCTGGTTCTCCGTCCGCACATGCTCAATCACAATATCACCCTTTGCCACATGGTCCCGAAGGAAGTGGTGGCGGATGTCAATGTGTTTGGTGCGCGAGTGTTGAACTGGATTGTTGGCAATTTTCAACGCACTCTCATTATCGCACGAAAGAGGCACATGGTCAAATTTTAGCTCATAGTCAAATAAGGATTGAGTCAAGTACAGAATCTGAGCGCAACAACTCCCTACTGCTATATACTCAGCCTCGGCGGTAGATAGCGCCACGGAGTTTTGCTTCTTTGAAGCCCAAGAGACAAGACACCTCCCAAGAAAGTGACAGGCCCTGGAAGTGCTCTTGCGATCAATCTTGTATCCGGCGTAATCAGAATCTGAATACCCCAAGAGCTCAAATCGCGCACCTTTCGGGATCCACAACCCAATTCTAGGTGAGAATTTGAGATATCAAAAAAATTCTTTTTACAGCAGAAAGATGCAATTCTCTAGGGAAAGCTTAAAACCTAGAACACATGCATACGCTAAACATGATATCAGGTCTAGAAGAAGTGAGATACAATAATGCACCAATCATAGAGCGATAGAGTTTGGGATCAATTGGAGTACCTCCTTCGTCGAGATCCAAATGACCATTTGTCGCCATGGGAGTCTTAATGGGCTTACAATTATGCAGATCAAACCGTTTGAGCAAATCTTGAATGTACTTCTGCTGAGAGATAAATGTGCCGGTCTTGAGCTGCTTGATTTGAAATCCTAGAAAGAAACTGAGTTCACCCATTATTGACATTTCGAACTCCCTTGCCATCATATCACTGAGCTCCTTGCAGAATGCGTCATTTGAGCTTCCAAATATGATGTCATCAACGTACACTTGGCATATGAAGAGATCTACACCACAGACCTTTGTGAACATGGTTGTGTCAATCCTTCCAATCTTGAAACCCTTCTGTAAAAAAAAATCTCGTAGTCTTTCATACCAAGCTCTAAGTGCATGCTTGAGCCCATACAGTGCCTTGGATAATTTGTACACATGATTTGGATGCCGGGGATTCTCAAAATCTAAAGGTTGCTTAGCAAACACCAACTCTCCAATGTGCCCATTTAGAAAGGCACTCTTGATATCCATTTGTTTCAAAATGATGTTATGACATGAAGCAAATGACAAGAGCAACCTTATTGCCTCTAGACAAGCCATAAGAGCATAAGTCTCTTCATAGTCCAGCCCCTCAACTCTAGTGAATCCTTGAGCTACCAAGCGAGTCTTGTTTCGTACCACCAAACCATACTCATCCTACTTGTTCTTGAACACCCATTTGGTCCCTATGACATTGTGATCGCTTGGCCTTTCAACTAGTGTCCAGACCTTGTTCCTTTCAAAGTTATTTAGTTCCTCGTGCATAGCATTTATCCAATCAGGATCACTCAACGTCTCATCAACCTTCTTTGGCTCAAGTTCAGAGACAAAAGCATGATGCTCACAAAAATTTGCAGCTCTCGACCTAGTCTGAACTCCGTGAATTAAGTCACCAATGACTTGATCAAATGGATGATCCCGGGCAATGATGTGATGTGATCTCACAGGCTGTGGTGTTGCTTCCACTATCTCAGCCGCTGTCTCTGAAGGTGGTCTTGCAATAGAATCGGCCATTTGAGGCGGAGCTCCCCCTGAGTCTGCCATTGGGACAAGCGAAGAAGATGGTGACTCAGGGTTTTTTTCTTTAGGCTAACTCCAACCGGATCCCCTAAGCAAGTCCCCACCCCAAAATAAAGGCTCGAGCCATCCCCTACCTCGTGCAACCGAAGCCTCTATACCATCCTCTAACCTAGGGAACTGGAGAGAGAAACCCTACATTTGAGGTGTCTCTCTTCTCCCCCTAAACACCCGATTCCACAAAAATAATAGTAGCCAGTTGTATTGAAAAGAGTAAAAAATTGAGTTTGAAGTCATAGGGGATTAATTTAGGGGATATGGTTGGAGACAAGTTTGATTTAGGGGAGAAATCATTTTAGGGGAAGTTTGTATATGCGCATATAGGTAGAGATGGCAATTGGGCCCCGATCCCCAATTCCCCGCGGGGAATTCCCCTATTAGGGGACGGGGACGGGGAGATTTCTTCCCCCCACGGGGATGTAAATGGGGAAAATTCCTTCCCCGTCGGGTAAACGGGGACAGGGACGGGGAAGCATCCCCCGTCCCCGTTCCCCGCGGGGCCCGTTAATCTTGTAGTGATGTTTTCATTTAATGGTTAATGATAAAAATGAATAATGACCTTGTCAAGTGATCATCCAATGTATATGTGTGATCATTTTGATGCATATATGATGATTTATTAAGTATGAGAATACATGTATATGAAAATTTTTATACTAATAGCAAAATATATACATATTAGGTACAATTTAAGCGGGGACGGGGATCCCCGTCGGGGATTTATTCCCCGCGGGGAAGGGGATGGGGACAAAATGCCCCCCGCGAGCGTTAGCGGGGACCGGGATGGGGAGCCATTCCCCGACGGGGAATGGCCCGTTGCCATCCCTACATCTAGGTGACAAAATTTAGAGGACGTGGTTGGAGGTAGCCTTAGGTGCAGTGCTAGGTCTCACGTCTCCAATGTTCATTTCTTTCGTTGCCCTTTTCAGTGATTCATCACACACATCCTCCAGATTGTCATACTGTCCTTATGACCCATTTGACTCATCAAACTTCACACCACAACTCTCTTCCATCAAACCAGTGGTCTCATTGAATACCCTGTAAGTCTTGGACTTGGAAGAATACCCCAAAGGAAGCCCAAGTCACAACGACTCTGAAACTTTCCCAAATGTTGCCTCTTTTTGTAGATGAACGCCTTGCAGCCAAAAACTCTGAAATATGAGACATTGGGGCGTCACCCAACCAGAAGCTCATATGAAGTCTTTTTTAGTAAGCGGTGCAGATATAAACGATCGATACAGTGACAAGCTGTGTTGACCGCTTTAGCTCAGAACACATCCGATGTCTTATACTCATCCAGCATAGTTCTTCCCATCTCAATCAAGGTGCGATTCCTCCTCTTAACCACACCATTTTGCTGTGGGGTGTAAGTAGCAAAAAACTGATGTCCTATGGCATACTCATCACAGAAGTTTTTAATATTAGTATTCGAGAACTCAGTTCCATTGTCACTTCTCACTCTTTTTATGGGGCATTCAAATTCTGTATGGGCCCTTTTTTCAAACCTTTTGAAAACACTTCCAACAGGGGTTTTGTCAAGCAAGAAGAAGACCCCTGAAAAGCGAGAGAAGTCATCTACTGCCACCAAGCAATACAAGTTCCCTCCTATGCTCACGTAGGTGGTTGGGCCAAAAAGATCCATGTGTTGAAGCTCTAGAGGTCAAGTGGTGGACATGATATTTTTCACGGGGTGTGAGTTCGCTACTTGCTTCCCTGTCAGGCACTACAAAGTTTGTCCTTCTCGAACTTCACATGCCCGAGACGTCTATGCACCAATTCATTTTTAAAAAGCTTCTTCAAGTTTGACATACTCACATGCCCGAGACGTCTATGCCAAAGCCAACCGAGTGACACTTTTGTAAGAAGACATGTCGAAATGCAAGAACTGGACGAGTTGAAGTTCACAAGATAGGGATTTTGAAATCGGAAACCTTTAAAGATCAAATTCTCATTCTCATACAAAACTGATACCCCATGAGATGAAAATCAACAATGAAAACCCAAGTCACATATCTGAGCAACGAAGAGCAGGTTGAAATTCAAAGATTCAACCAAAAGAACATTGTCAATTGAATGATCAGAAGTGATAGCTACTCGTCATTTGCCAAACACTTTGCTTTTTCTGTTGTCGCCAAAGGTAATTTTGTTATGAGATGAACCTTTATCCTTCAAAGAAGTGAACAACCGGGGATTGCCAGTCATATGCTGCGTGCACCCACTATCGATGACCCAATGACGTTCTCCACTCTGGTAATTCATCTGTCACAAAAGAAATATTATTTCTATGACTCAGGAACCCAAACCACATTGGGTCCCTGAGAGTTAGCTCTCAAGCAGTCAACAGTAAATGAGTCAGCAAGTAATGACTTAAGCAACCGAATTTGTGTTTTGTTTTGAAATTTTTCAAGTGACCCTATGCACCTAGCATAAACTTTTCCATTTTCATCTTTCTTGAGAAGGTAATCACCAACCACAACATCAGACCTTCTAACATACACCTTCCTGGTGGAGGAGCATGATAGTGATTATGATGAGAGTTCCAGATTTGTGTCCTAGCATGAAATTGCCTATTAAAGCTGTTGTGTCTCAGAAGAAGACTCTACCAAGTGTGTAGGCCAAAGTGATGTCTATGACCATTATTTCTAATTTGCCAGTTGTTTTTAGACCAAGTGTTGTTATATTGATTGTTATTCTTGGGATAGGTATGATGAGAGTTTTGCCCCTTAACCGATGTTCTAGGACTTTTTCTTTTCCTTCTCCTCTTAGACATCTTCTCAGGAATGAAGCCAAAACCACCTTTCTCGAAGGGATTTCTTTAGTCCTTTAGCATCTTGTGTAAGGCAAGACTCCCCTCATAGCACTTTTCAATGCCTTTATCAAACTTTTCCAACCAAAACTTTAACTCAGCATTTTCAATGGCAAGTTCTCTAGCAGCTAAAGCACCCTTACAATTATCAGAATCACAAATGCTAGCATTACTAGTAGAGCCGCTAGAACTAGAGGCAATCAAAGTGACAACAATTATATCATCACAAGTAGTGGCAGTGTCAACCCTAACAGGTGCGACTATTATTGCAAGCTCATCATTCAAGTCATCACAAGAAGTGGCAGCATGTGATTTTTCGGAAGTGACACAGTTGACAAGTAACAATTCATGATCGTACTTTAAAGATGTATGTACATAAACCATGTCATCTATTGATTCTTACAAAGCATCACACTCAGTTTCAAGTAACTTGCATCTTTCAGTTATATCACGATGAGATACTGACAGAACTTAATGATCTTTATCCAAACTATCAAATCTAGTAATCATGACATCTAGAGACTTTTTCAAAGTGATGTTTCTAAAGTTTTTCTTTTGCAAGTGAAGAGTCATGTCATTAATCAATTCAACATATTCAGCATGAGAAGGATCCATGTCGCATACCTCATCTTCAGGAAAAGCCATTAAGCACCGTGGTGGAAACACAGGAGGAGGTGGGGTAGACTCAATAACAGCCAGTCCAACGAGTTCCTTGTTTCTAGAATCATCATCATCACTCGAACTAGATGATGAGGAGTTGCTTGAGCTGTCTTCATCAGTTATCCATTCTCCAACAAAAACTTGCCTCTTGCCTCGCTTGTTGAACCTTTTGAAGCCAGATGTGTAAGTAGTCTTCTTTTTCTCCTTTTCCTTATGCTTTGGCTTCTCACTATCACTACTCTCTTTTTTCTTTCCCCTGGACTTCCCTTTGCCTTTTCTCTTGTCACACATAGAGGCAATGTGACCTCTTTTATTGCACTCATAGCACTTGATTGAAGCAAATGGATTCTTGTTGGATTGAGAAGTATTTGAGTTCCATTTCTTCTTGTCACCAAAGTTGAACTTGCCCATGAACTTCCCAGCTCGCCTCATCAACAACGCCAACTCCTTGGCATCATCTCCAGTGTCATCCTCACTAGAGTTATCCTAACCGTCATTATGGTCAGTTTTACAATCCCTTACTTTGAGAGCTATCCCCTTGTCCTTCGTCTTTCCATTGGAATCTTCTTCACAACCAATCAACATCTCATGAGCAGATAGCCTCCCAAGCAGTGCGGTGGGAGTCATTGTCTTCAAGTCGCCACTATTTGAGAGATAAGTGACAATGTCTCTGTACTCCCTTGATAGAACTCAAATCATCTTCCTGCAAACTTCAATATCTGACAAAGAAGAGTCGAGCCCCTTGGGCTCATTGACAATTGAATTCAAGCGAGTGAACATATCATTTTCAGATTCATTTGGGAGCATCTTAAATTGATCAAATTTTTCTTTAACAAAAAACATTTTTTCTTCCTTCACGGCAGTAGTGCCCTCATGGATTTCAACTAAGGTGGTCCACACAGAGTTAGCGGAAGTGAGATTGCTAACACGATCAAACACCTCCATGCTCAAACGAGAGAATAAAGCATTGATCGCCTTAACATCTATGTCAAGTTTCTTAATATCCTCAGCGGTGGGACCGACTTTCTCATCAATCTCTAAGCCTAGAGGTTTTTCTGCAGCTTTCCACACATCATATCCTAGAAACTGAAGATAGCATCTAATGCGAATTTTTCAGTAAGGGAAAATTGTAATATTAAACAAAGGAATTCTATTTGAAGCTACACTACCTCCGTCCGAAGCCATGCATCTCCGTGCGGTTAAGCACAACCGGAGATCCTAAGGCTCTGATACCACTTGAAGGGATCGAAGGCCAAGAAGGGGGTGAATTGGACTACTTTTAATTTTTTGTGTTTTTCTTGATGATTATGCAAATTAAAAGTTAACCACTTATCTAGAGAATCCTAGAACTGTAGAAGGAGAAATATCACAGAAATCAATTGGACAAGTAACACACATCAGCGGCATGCAAATAAGAAAAAAACTTGCGGGAAAATAAATTGCGGGAAAGTAAAATGACACAAGGATATTTTTCCGAGGTTCGGAGACGAACTCCTACTCCCCGTTGAGGCAAGCTCTCGACACACGAGAACAGGCTCTCTCTCGAGCCTTCCGCCTCAATCCACTCGTGGAAACTCTTTCACCGACACACAGCGAGGTGAGCTTCTAACCCCTCACACGGTCTTGAGTGCTCCCACACGCGATGAGATCCTCAAATCCACATCACCAACTCACGACGGCGTCCACCAACACATGATGGACTTCACTCCTTCACCGCCAACGCACGGCGGCAGCCACCGACACACGGTGGACTTTGCCCCAACACATCGAGGCACAAGAAAACCGTTGAAAGCTTTATGAAGACAGCTTGGTAAAGATCCAACTTCCGGCAACAAAATCCCAATGAGCACAAATCCGGAGGACACTCACCGCACTAAACACTCTTCTCACTTGCACATGGAAACCTAGGGCTAGGATCCATGGGAGAGAGCTCTCACACTTGGGGAAAGGTCGCTAAGGATGCAAATGAGTCTCTGAATCCTCTCCCTTGACTAGGAAAGCCCTTATATACTCCCCACTTCGAAACCCTAGGAAATAGATCTCAGAACCAGATTCAAGCCCTAGGCCGGACATCACCCCGGACAACTCTCGGACAGTCCGGACGAAGGCAAGCGCTTCCGGTAAGAAATGAAATTCGAGACAGGAAGGACACAACACGGTCTGGACAGTCCGGCCGAAGGCAGGCGCTTCCTGGAAAAAAGAACTTGCAAGCCAGGGAGGAAACAAGGGCCGAACAGTCCGGACTGCAAGGCCGGACAGTCTGGCCTAAGGCATCAGCTCAACTGCACAATAGAAGAGAACACTCAACTAGGATAGTCCTACCCCAGGGAGACCCACCGGCATTTTTCGATAGATCACATGGCTTGAGAGAGAAAGTTTGGCGCTGGAGAAGATATTTGGAGAAGTGGAAAAACTTAAGCACTACGAAAAACACACTTGAGAACAACATGCCCGGACCCGAAACCCTCTGAAAGACTTCGGAAACTGAGATAACTAATGACTCAACTGTGCTCCTAGGACCTTGCAGCTAGAAAAAGAATTCACACAAGCAACTAAGTTACGCCAACAACTCACCCAAGAACGTAGAAGAAATATGAAAATAAAGTTCTTAGTCTTGAGCAAAGTCAACGCCAGAAAATCATCGCTTTGTGGGGTCCATAAAAACCGATTGTTCCCATTTAAGAATTAAGCGCATCAATCTTCAAAATAAATAATAAAGCCCATGGGAGCTTGATTCTTACAAACACCAAACTCTATAAACCAAATATCCAAGAAAATTGAGAGGCCTAGATGCTTTATACTCCTTGGACGCTTTGTTCTTCTTGACAGCTGTAGACTTATTACGAAACTCTAGCTATCCCACTCTCCGCAAGAGCATCCCAATCCTTGGGGCAATTGGCAATCCACTCCTGTCGCACCCCTCAGTAATGTTGAGCCGTCAGGGATTGCTTTCGTGCCAACGTATTCGTGATCTGCTCATTGCGCTCTCTCTCCTATAAAAGTGAAAGGATGAAACAAGACATAAGCGCATAGAAGTTGATTTGAGTATGGCACAATAGATCACCTGTAGATCTTCTCCACGGTCATGACACGCGATCTGGACATCAGGTCATGTATCCTCTGCTTGGCACTCTTGTCGATTACAGTCTTGAAACCTGACTCTCAAAGGTCATCACGAGGACGATACCTAAGCTGGAATGGAGTAGACCAAGTTATTAGGTGTAAAATTGCATTAGGTTAATTGCATGCATACGTATGTAGCTTAGAGCATCTCCAACAATGTCCAAAATTTAAGCTCCCAATACATGTGTCTTGGGAGCTTCTAAAAAACTTAAGGTCTAAAAAAAGGCAGCTTCTCCAACAATTCCCTATTTTTTCCCTAAAATAAATGTTTGACTTGGTCCCACGGCCGCCCTTCCGACTCGCGCGCCAGACCCTATCTTTCTTGCGCCGCCGTATGTGTCTCTCCTGCGCCGCCGTACCTGTGAGCATCACTGCCCGACGTGTAGCGCTGCCGGACGACGGAAGGATGGGACGTCCCTGTGCTCGATGTCCCGGTCGGAGCACGCAAGCCGCAGTCCCTTTTCTCAGCTTCCAGAATCAAATTTCATTAATTAAATATTCCATCACCGGCCAACGATGCGAAACTTGTTCACATTCTCCAGAATAGCTCCCCAACGATGCGAAATCGAACTCTGGGACCGCTCTGATCTAAAATTCTTGTTGGAGTTGTAGAACTCCATAACTCTCTTCCAAAAGGTACCACGAGTCTGATTAGTGCCATACATTGGATCCATACTAACGTTCAGCCACGCCGACACAACCAACTTATCCTCCTGTTCACTGAAATTTTTTGATCTTTTCTGGTTGGGTCTTAATGAGTGAGTACTATCAACAACAGGTGATGGCTGCTCCTTAGGCGGGCTGGTAAAGTCATCGAAAGACAGTACGTTGCTGTTCTGACTCATCAAGTTAGAATAGTATCCTCCTTGCATTGTGACCTTGCAGATGAGAAAAAAATTCCATGAGCTTACTAGACAAAATAATTCTGCCATGTAATAGACAAAATAAGAAGCCAAGCACACCACTAGTTTACTAGACCATGAGTTTACTAAAGCCTTTGTACAGATCATGTAATAGGCAATTTTTCTTTGACCAACACAGCCAGGGGACTTGCATTAGCTATCATTTGCTTTCATGTATCTATAATTCCTCAAGATTGTCACAACTGATACCCGTTTATCTATTCCATATCAAAAACATAATCAATTGCTCATATAAGTTTATCTATCCATAAAAATAACTTGTGTGCAGATCTATCCACAAGAATCGTTGGCCAATCAAGTCATCAGAAATCGAATAACATATAATAAAATTAGGAAACCACCTCTGCATCTTCCGCCACCGTCTCCCCTGGCATTTGCGTCGCCATCGCAGTGAACTCAGTGCGGCCGGAGTTCAGCGAGGCCGGCGAGCTGATGTCGAAGCTTAGGTTTCTCTGCGTTAATGATTGAGAGGCAAGGCAGGAATCTAAAACGATAGCACCATTTCAAGAATAAGTGTTCATAGTCCTCTAATAAACAAAGACATCTCCATTACTAATACAGATTCAAGCAAGAATAAATCGAATCACATGTAATAGAAAATTAGCAAACCTCGTCTGGATCTCCCGCAACCATCTCTCCTGACGTCTGCGTCATACTCGCCCAAGGTCCCTATGCTGCAGCCTCAGCGCGGCCGGAGTGCAACGAGGCTGGCGAGCGGAACGCCGACCTACCGGTGGCCGGTGGTCCCATACGCCGGGGACAAGAACACAAACAAGCCGGGCAGGGCGCACACGGCACACAGCAGGCGGAGGTCCGGCGATGGGCGCACACAGGCAGCGGAGGGCAGCAGTGCTAGTCGGAGAGGGCGCTGGGTGACGGCGGACGGCTCCTGCGCGGGCGAGATGGCACGAAATTGATGCTGCTGGCGTGGGAAAGGGGAAAAACGGAGGGATTGGGAGGAAGAGCGCTGGCCAATATTTGCGCCCGGAGGGAGGTCTTTTTCACCTGCGAGAAGATTGGGAGTGCATATTGGGTGCTGTTGGAGACCTTTTTTATTTTGTTCCCAAAATATATTTTTGGGTAGGTGTATTGGGAGCTGTTGGAGATGCTCTTACCCAGAACTCTTGAAAGCACTTGGAAGCGACACTACCATCCCCATGCAGGGTAACCTTGTAGTCATTGTAACTGTAAGCTATCTAGGTTTGCCCGCCAACTATGACCATCCCGGGGTAGTACTGCCATGAATGTTCCAAGTGTAGCTCTACGCTGAGTCTTGTTTGGATCCACCTAGACCTGATCATTGGTCGAGCCAGGCCGGGTTTCGGGTCGGGCTTGGAAAAGCCCGGTCCCGCGATACAAGCCCGAACCCAAGCCCGAGCCGACCTGATGCTTCGGGCCAGAGCCCGGCCCAAAATCTGGAAGCCAGGCCTGGCCACGCCTTAACGTGCATTTTTCCTAGGCTCGAGCTCCGCCCGGCCTGGCGGCCGTGCTTCATACAGAAGTCCGAGCCCAACCTGGTGCACCGATCGGCCCAGGCCGGGCTCGCAGGGCCGGGCTACCCATAAACAGGTCAAGATCCACCATAGACAAGTTACATCATAAGTTGAAAAAAGTTAGTATCTTTAATGGTTAGTATCTCCAATATTTCCTCAATGGGAAGTAACACAACACTTCCCTTGCTACATTTGTTTGCCTCTTACTTTCATTACTGTTGATTGTCTCTACATATCATAACTCTCCACGATGATTGCACCAGGATTTCATAGAAACACAACATGCAATGGTTTCTTTCTAAAAAAACATGCAGTGGTTTTAGCAATAGTGTATATTATCATATAATATTCCTAGGCCACCAATCAGTTTTCTCATACCAGTTACAACGCATCTTGTGGCTTTCTGAAAGTGCATCATACATGCAAGCCAATAGCTCATCAAAACAATTGATGGAGAAGTTGTATTTGCAGTTTTGCAATTTAGAGCCATCATCCGAGTCACCAGACAGAGCAGGGTCATATAAGTTCCATCGTACAACGGCTTCTTGATAGGCTTCAAAAGTTCCACAAATTCAGACATAGACGTTGTTGACTCCTCGTTGTCAAATTGATGGATGAAACCATCCATCATGTCTTGCATGTGGTCAACTTCATTAAACCCCTCTAAGGGCGAGGGAGGCACAATCCTAGCACCCTCACTAGGTAATCGACCTTGAACCCATGTCTGCACAGGTCCCACTCCATGTCGTCCCACGATCTCTTCTTTTAGTTCCCACAGTTAGCATAGAGGCACCGAACACGACTAGTTATCGGATTGCATGTGGCTTGGAAAGCACAATCTACGAATTCGCAGACCATAATGTTGTCCATTCTGCCTTCATCCATCATACATCCACCTCCTATATTTTCTCATTCCTCCTTGACCGATAAGCTACACATTGATGCTCGTTAGGGTTTGTGACTAAGCTTGAGAAGGCTTCTAAACTCTCCACGAATAGCCCTTTGAGTGCAGTTTGTTGTGAAATCAGTGAAACACAAGACAAAAATTCAGCACATAACCCTACAGCTCCCGTGCAACGATGGCTATAGAGCAGTGTTCAGCTCCATAGCACTTATGTTATGCATGGGAGAACTGTAGGGTCATGTCACCGAAATCTTGTCTCAGACCCAACAGTTCCACAATGGACCACGACCAAAGGGCCATTCTAAGGTGTCCACTTGGATGCCATAAGGGTTGTCCATTAGACAATTCGAGAATATTTTTCACAACTTGTAATGGAATCTGGATGAATCATCATCAAAGTCCCTTACTAGTTGTGTTGTTCCCGAATGAGCGACATACGGCTAGGTTAGACGACACAAATATCATCGCATAGCATTAGTCTAGATGACGTCGAAATGATTAAATAGAGTTAAATAAACACTTTGGCACTCCGAATATGTTCATCGGTTCTTGCTTGTTTAGCTTGACTAATAAACACTTGAACAAATTTAAAGTACCTGTCCGGCTCAGGCACAAAAAGAGTTCAAATGATGAATCCACACATCTCCGGTCTCCTTGCCTCTCAAACGAGGCGATGATGACGGCGCCCATGCTCTAAAGAGGCAGCAATGACGATGGCATTCCTCGCAAGAGGAGGCAATGATGGCAACGCGGGGCTCTTCGGAGGATGGGCGACGACGGCGCTCCTCGGAGGAGGAGGTGATGACGACGATGGCGCGATGCTCCTCGAAAGCAGCGACAACGACGCTCCATGTCGGCAGCAGCGACACTCCAAAGGGGGAAGAGAGAAAGGTGGGCGGTATGGAGTGTAGGGTTGGATTTCTCAATACGGCGAGGCATGACACTTTCCATACCTAGAATCCTGTGCGTACCCCCATTAATTCGGCATGAATCGTTATGGCGCACACACAAAACAATAGTGCTATTATTTGTTTGTGTATTGTGTCCGTGCATATTTGGGCCAATGCGCTAGGCCCAAAATCATATCCCCATTTCCTCTACGATCGTGTATCAACGGCATGCAGCTGCTTCCCCAATGCTGCGGTCTCGACAAGTCCACGACCCTCGTCACTCCATGACTGTAGACCATGAGTCCGTGCGAGCAGCGTGTGCCTGCTTTTGGTTGCGAGATCTAATAGCACCATCTAATGCCATAAGGAGTTTGTACTGAGGAATTTGAAATGGCAAAAAAAAACCACAGTTACTTTATCGAGGAATTCCTCTTAGTTTCTCCCAATTAGTGCTGGAAGTTGGGCCGTGCCGGGCTGGCGTGTGCCCGTCGTGCCTCGGGCTTCTATGTAACGGGCCGGCACGATCCAGTCAACACTTCAGGCCGTATGCCAGCACGAACAACCAAAAGCCAGGCATGACATTGCCCAAACGCATGGCGGGTCGATATCTGGTCGTACCGGCCTGGGCACGACGCGCATATATTAAACCAATATGTCATGCTGCTAGCAAACCAATTCTATCAACAATAGTATGACCAAATTATCAACATTGTGCAACATTGAGTAATTTAGTAATACAAACCTCCCGTGATACTGAAAAGAGAGAAACATTTACTCTTCAGCTTTATGTAGCATCATTTGCAGCTATTCATTCACATTATTGAATACTTCTAGTCAACGCTCAACACTTAGCGGCCAACATACAGGGCAACATATCTCGTGTACACAGGGGTTCCCGTGTAAACCCTGTGCACACTAACTAGCAAAAGTCATGAAAAAATCTGAAAAAAATTACAAATGTTCTAATGAACTTGTTCCACCTATGTATAAAGTTTGAAGATCAAATTCATTCACAGAGCATTTTGTATTCTGGCCATTTTTCGTGCTGTGCCGGCCTAAGCACGACCCAAATGTTCGGGCCATGCCAGGGAACCCGTCGTGCCGACTTATCAGATACTGCACGACACGCCATTCAGATCGGATCGGCACGGTCCAAATTCTCATACCATGTTGTTGTGCTTTAGATTTCCTATATTAGATCGTAATCGGGTTGGAAAAAAAACGGCTGAATTCTCGTAAAAAATTTGGTACATGACACTCAATTCATACGTATTTTGATATATTTATGACATGTGGGACCGTCCGAGTCTGTGACAGTGGGCCAGAATATCATAAGCAGAAAAATGAATTTTAAAGCGTGTCACCGAGTCAATTGTTCCAAATTCTTGACTGCTCCAACTAACCGAGTGAGATGTGACAGCAGGTCAGGACTCAGGGGTCACTGTCACGATTCACGAGTTCAGTCACGGGAGTGCGCCACTTGTTGACTAGGTTGACTCGCCCTACCCATACACCCAGGCCACGCAACCGCCGCACCACACCACACACACCCTTCTCCGCTCTCCTCTCCAGACTCCAGTCTACCTGGTCGCCTCGCCGCGCAGCGCGAACCCTACCGCCGCCGCCGCTGGGATGGCCGCCCGCAGCCCCTACTTCGCCCCCGAGGGCGGCCCCCGCGCCGCGGAGTCGCCAGCCGCCGCGCTCCGCCGGATCCTGGCGTCGCCCGGTGCGCACCAGGCGCCCTGCTGCTTCGACGCGCTCGGCGCCCGCCTCGTCGAACGCGCCGGCTTCCCGATCTGCTTCATGGGAGGTGCGTGCTCGCCCGCCCGCCACTCGCTTCCCAGTTCCTTCCGTTGCGTAACCCTCTCGGCTCCGGGTATACGTGCGTGCTCCATCCGTTCTTCGGTTACTACTTTTTCGGGGCCGAGTTTAAGCGCCAGCTGCCCAGCTCTGTAATTACTGCATTTTTTATAATTTGTTGATGAAAGTATAATTGTCTTATGACTAATCTAACGGTATCATTTCAATATGATCTATGTAAATCAGTAAATACACATCAAAATATTTGTTGATTGCCACAAAGATTGTCTGATAAGGTACCATTTCAGTATGATCAATCTAAATACACATCAAAATATTTGCTGATTGAAAACAACAAAGATTGTCTGATAAAGGAAATATTTCAAGATGGTTTGAAAATGAAGTGTTTGTCTGTCGATCTGCTCACGTGGCTTTTGGTCAGAAATTAGGGAGCTGCTACATATTGGATGTGTGATGATTTCCAGAAAAAATGGACGTTTGTTAAAACAAGTAGGGATCTGTCAGAACACAATGCTTCTTAAACATCGCGATGGCAGGAATGGGAGCCGGTATAGGCAACATAGCAGTGGGCCCCTGTCCCTCTCATCCCCTCCAGTGGCCTCCCCGCCCTTCTCCGTCGGTGGCAATGCGGCTCAGCGAGGATCTGCCAGGGAAGCAGTCCACCCCTTGTATGGGACTGGAATGTCGTTGAAGTACCATTGAAACTTTTTTCAATACATTGCAAACATTTTTCCTCAAACAATTTTTCTATGGTTATGACAAACGTCTCGAGAGTTATCTCAAAGATGTTTTAAATTTCAATCCTTATGAACAATGTTTCATAAGAGCGCACAAAATGTTTCAAATATTTTTTCACGGATGTTTCATATGCTGTATGCACATGTAAAATGTTTCAGGTCAGATTTGATAGTGCATCATCCCCTAGCGCATCTCTGCCTTGCCTGACCTTGCTGCCCGCAGAGCCATTGCAGACGACCTCTTCAACCTCCCCCTCCAGGCTGCCCCTCCTCCCCACATCTTCTTCCTCCCTCCCTTCCCTCTAATCCAAGTTCTGGCGAACCTCCCTCTAACTGGAGCTCCAGCGACTTTCTGTCCTTCGTGGCAGCAGGCAATACCGGCTCCCCTTGCAGATGGAGCCAGTGAAAGCATAGTTGAGGGAGGGATACCAGGGTTGGAGTCATGTGGATGATGCAATGGGTGGGGAATGGAGAGCGCAGCGAGCGAGCAGCATGAAACGATAAGGCTGGTTAAGGCATCTGATGTTTCAATTCATATCCCAGAAATTATTCTTTTTTATTATACACCTTCAACAAGCATATTGCAAAGTGGAAGAAAGTAAGTAAGAGACTACTCTGTCTCTCTTCCTTGGTTAGCAGCACAGAAAAAAGAACATGGGAGCTAAAATTAAACAATAACCTGTCAGCATAATCAAATATCATTACAGCTAGACAGGAAGTCAACCTCAGAAGTTACTGTATGACAGCCATTTTGGCTTCAAATACTAATATTACTTCAGATATTATCCTGGCTAAAGAGTGTAACAATGTTTTTATTGTCTAACTATAAAATTGATTGATTTGAACTTTGCACAACGATAAAGCAGTTGGTGTTTATTCCACTAATTTAGTCGAGGAAACAGGCCAGTGTGGAAACAGCCCAGCAATGGGTCCTAGAAATTGCTTATACAGCTTGTTCAGGGTTCTTTAAATGAAAGTTTTGGTGGATGCTCATGTTATTTGAATTGGAGTTTTATTATGGCCTTGTTCCTTTCGGTTGAAAGTAGCTGAAAATTTTAATTTGGAAAAGTTGTGACTCCTCGAAAGAGGCCTTGGAGAGTCCAAAAAATTGTAAAATAATTATTTTAGAAACTCTTAAGAAAAACCATTTAAAACCCCACAAAAATGACTACAAAGTACTGCATCATTTGGCTTGCACAAAAATGACAAATATCCAGTGTTAGCTTTTAATTTAAGGGAAACACTAGAGAACGGGAGTTCGGACGCGCCGGACTCCTCGCTCTCGCGCTCGCTCGTGTGTCTCCCCTCGCACGCGTCCCCCCCGCGAGCTCCTCCTCCCCGCGTCTCCTCGCCCTCGCACCCTCCTCCCGCGCGCTCCTCGCCGTCGCGCGCATCCTCAGCCGCCGCCTCCTCCCGTGCATCCTCGCCGCCGCCCCGCGCCGCACGCTCCTCCCCTCTGCCGTCGCCAGTGCCTCCCCACCGCCTCCTTCCTCGCTTGGCAGCCGGCGCCACCCCGTCCTCCTCCACGCCCGCGCGCACGGGGGAGCTTCCCCCTCGCCGTGCTTCAAGGGCCGCCGCTAGATCTGGAGGGGGCCAGCGACCACAACGATAAGGGAGCATGGGGGTGTCAAGCTCGCCGTCGCGCCGCCGGATCCGGCGAGAAAGGGGCAGGGTTTCGCTGGATCTAGGGAAGGAGGAGGCAAGGAGGAGACCCATCCCCATTTCAGACTCGAAACCTGAGGTTCGTCTTTGGAAACTTAGGATTTATGTGCTGAAACTTTGGAGTTGTACATATAAAACTTTCTGTTTTCCTCGATCTAGAACTTTGGAGGACTCCGCTCATGGAAATGTACTTTTCTCCTACTTAAACTTTAAGTTTTAACTTTTGAAACTTGAATCTCTGCCTACCGAAACTTGAACTTTGCACTATTGAAACTTGTCTTACTCTCGAGACGCTTTTTGAAACCTTAGGTTTCATCGTCAAGTTGCACGAAACTTGAGGTTTCACGATCTCGAAACTTCGTTTTTTTTCTTCTGGAAATTAGGTTTTGCTCACTTAAACTTGTATATCGCCTACCGAAACTTGGTTCTTATTCTCGAAAACTTTCGGAAATCCCAAGTTTCGTCCCCAAGTTGCCACGGGTTATCAAGTTTCCACCGTTATTTTTCAAGTTTCAGTAGGTATCCGCGCAAGTTTCCTACTGACGTCGGCAGGTCCGGACGGGCCGGACGTCCAGCGCCTGGCGCTGCCCTTAATTTGAATTAAATCTGAAAAGAACAAGGCCTTTATGTCTCCTTTCAGGTTTTTGTGTTTCTGCCGCGCGACTTGGATTGCCAGATGTTGGTCTCATATCCTATGGAGAAATGATTGATCAAGGGCGTCTGATTACTGAAGCAGTATCTGTCCCAGTGATCGGCGATGGAGACAACGGTTATGGAAATTCTATGAATATCAAAAGAACTGTAAAGGGATATATTAATGCTGGGTTTGCTGGAATCATGCTTGAAGATCAGGTGTGCTTTCTGAGGAATAGTGATTGGCTTTTCCATATATTGTTTGCTCCACCTGTCTTGAAAAATTAGTCATGTTTTTAGCAGTTTTGAATCATTAGAATTTTTCTTGAATGTGCAGTAATTTCTCATTTCTTTGATTAATTTTTGTTTGAATATGGTATTCTATGTGGGCCTGTAGGCCTCCAGGGTGTAAAATTTTTAGTTTCTATAATTGTTTTTAGAAAAAAGTCTACTTATGCCCCTGAACTATGGCCTCGGGTGCACATAACCCCCTGATCTTCAAAACCGTCTAACCATCCCCGCGAACTATTGGAACCAGTGCAAATAACCCAGCATAAGCGGTTTTGAGGGTGGTTTTGCCATGCTGGCTGTCCACGTGGAGTTGTATTGCCATGTGGATAGAAAATGTGGCATTTTCTTTTGAAAAAAATCATTTAAAGTTTGGGTCCCATATGTAAGTCACTAACTCCATCTTCTTCCTCGCTCTCTTCCCCTGTCTCTCTCTCCCCATCCCCTTCTCTCTCACCACCCTTTGCCACCGCCCCCGAGCTCCGTCCGGCGCCGCGCTCCACCCAGCGCCGCCGCCTAGCTCCGCCGGCGTCGCCCCCGAGCTTTGCCTGGCACCGACAACTTCCCCTGCGTTTTTTACTTTTCCCCATTTTCGGCTACCACAGCCAAATCCAGAAATTGAGTCTACACCGACCGAATTGGCTCCGATTCTCACTTCCTCAAGCTTCCTTGAGGCCACCTGCACCTTTCCCGTGCGTCACACCGGCCGATTTAGCCTCAGGCCACTGCCACCATTAGAGCCGCCATTGACCTCCGCTTCGGGCCGCTATTGATCTCGCTGTCGGCGTTGTCCCTCTCAGCTGAGCCCATTCATAGCTTCCCTGATGTCTCCTTTTCCTTTTCCTCCACTTTCCCTTGCCGAAGAACCGTTGCCACAGCCGTACCGCCGCCGCCGCCTCTCCTGCCCCCTCCAGCCCTAGCAAGCCGACAGCGCCGTCCCCGTTTGCCGTCGCACCTACCACTGGCCGTGCCGTTCCCGCTCCTGCCGTGGCGTGCCGCCGTCTCTAACGCGCCGCCGGCGCTGGGGAGAGGCATGGGAGAGAGATGGAGAGAGGAGGATGTATGAGACTGACATGTGGGACCAACACTCAAAAATACTTTTAGAAAAGAAAATTTTGTCTATGGCAAAACTGCTCCACCTCAGCGTCCAGCATGGCAAAACCACCCTCAAAACTGCTTGTTGGGGGTTATTTGCACTGGTTTCAATAGTTCGCGGGGCTGGTTAGACGGTTTTGATGATCAGGGGGTTAGGTGCACCCGAGGCCATCGTTCAGGGGGGTAAGTAGACTTTTTCCTTGTTTTTATTTATGCTTTATGAATGGGAGGTATTCATCTGGCTGAAGATGTGAATTGCTAGGATTAGAATCATCATTCCAAGGTACTGCAAGGATGCTTCCTTATTCAAACTTTGTAACAAATAACAATAAAGCTATGGTAATAATAAAAGGGCAAATCTGATAGGCCAAACTAAAAGCCTATTATATCATGGAACATATTGGATAGGAGCCATCAGTGAGGCCTCTACTTTCAGTCATTGAATTGGATGCAATTTGAATATTTTAGACTAAGATAGATTGCAGTATTATATGCCACAGTGGAAGGTAGAAGGGTAAGAAAAAGTTGGAATGATTTCAGAGTTTCTTTGAAAAATGTTAATGGCAATTAGAGATTCAACTGAATCACCTTGACTTGATCCAGTGATTTAGAGATTGCCAGTTCCAATTTGCGTAGTTTAAATATATTTGATTGGTATTTTCCACATGAAATTAGTTCAGATATCATGTTAGCATCACAGCCTAAATGCACATCTGTTATGCTCAAACGTTCATCAGTCAAGCACCCCTATTGCATTATTGATTATAATATCGTTCCACCTGCAATTGAATTCGAGTTAGTAAACTCGCATTATCAT
Organism: Raddia distichophylla; assembly: GCA_005191435.1. NCBI lineage: Eukaryota > Viridiplantae > Streptophyta > Magnoliopsida > Poales > Poaceae > Raddia > Raddia distichophylla. The sequence goes on along the minus strand of SPJY01030015.1, from coordinate 317,850 downwards.
ATTGTGTTTTGTTGGCAACTATTTCAATCAAACTACATAATATCACATATGATGTTTGAACCATTTAAATTTCACTTACAGTGACAAATAGTTTAGTCCATTCTGATAGTTCTGGATGATACTGTGTTTTTAGCAGATAATTTCGAAAAAATTGTAAGATATGGATACTCACTGATGTTCCTGCTATGGGGAAATCCCTAGAAGTTTGACTGGGAAGGAAAAGGAAATCCTATGGGTTGGATTGCTCGAGAGGCTGCTAGATTAGCCGCGCATAATCCATGTTTTGTTGCTGCTCTTCATGAAACCAGGGCTGGTTGGCATGTGACATGTTAAATTGTTAGGTTTGCAAGAGTGCACTATTTTTGTGTTTGTCTTTTTTTATTGTGTATCCCTTAGTCTGCTTTTGAAGCACATGATATGATATATTACATTTTTTTTTTAAGGTGGCACCAAAAGCATGTGGACACACTGAAGGAAGGAAAGTCATTTCAAGGGAGGAATCTATCATGCACATAAGGGCTGCTATCGATGCTAGAGAGGAGAGTGGCTCTGACATTGTTATTGTAGCAAGGACAGATTCTCGTCAAGCTATATCTCTTGATGAAGCATTATGGAGAGTACAAGCTTTTGCTGATGCTGGAGCAGATGTTCTATTTATTGATGCCCTTGCTTCAGTAGAGGAGATGAAGGCGTTTTGCGCCATTTTGCCTAAAGTTCCAAAGATGGTTAGATGCATTCTCTGTACTTGTGCCTTTCTAGATGCATAAGATGGTACAAGAGTTACAGTTGTCCCCACATCCTTCCAAGTTGGCTAGTACACATCAAGTTTTCTTTAACCATGTTATGCCTGTTATGTAGTTTCGGTGCCAATATTTTTTCATTGATGGCTACTGCTAAATGTCTTTTATTTGCCTGAATTGTTTCTTTCCTCTAGCTATGATATGAGGACATTTCATACTTTGTACTTTGTTATGCAGGCAAACATGTTAGAAGGTGGTGGTAAAACTCCAATATTGAACCCTGCCGAACTTGAGGAGATTGGTTTTAATCTTGTAGTCTACCCATTGTCCCTAATTGGGGTATCAATGCGTGCAATGGAGGTTTGTTGTTTATATATGTGAAGCATGTTCCATCGTTTCTTATCATTAATCTTATTTGGTTACCATCAACTGCCCATGAAAATCACTACACATAGCTGATTTGTTTGTTCAAGATCACATGGGAGTCTTAATTCCTAATTATTCATTTATTCTTCCCTCAGAATAATTAAAGTTATTTCATGCTTATTACATTGCATTTCCTTCAAGCCTGAACCCTCTGGTACCTCGTACTTTGCTTGCACCAAACATCAATATATCCTCCCTTAGATGTTAATATTGTAGGTTAGGTATTCCAAACATTTTCATTCCTACGTAACAACCAATTAGGAAACCATTTAGTACAATAATTTTGTTTTTGTTCATTGCCAGTGTGATGATTGATGGTCTTCCCAAAAAAATTTGATAAATGATGATTATTATATACTGGTATAATTACATAAATAACATAACAATCTACTCCCTCTGGTTCTTGAAAACATGATGTTTGAGATATGCACAAGTCAATTTTAAAACTCGATAAGAAAATCTCTCGAAAAGTCCATATTATCATAATTTCTCATAATTTTAGTTGATTTTATAATCAAATTGCAAAGTTATTTAGTGGTCAAAGCCATACTTTTAGTTGAATTTATAATTAAATTGCAAAGTTATTTAGTGGTCAAAGCCTATGTTGCTCGGATATGAGGATATGGATACACGATACGACGATTTCTCTAAAACAACTATATGGGGATACGTTTATATATACAGAGAGGGGCGGGGAGGAGTCGAGTGGACTGGGAGGAGTCGGGAGGCAGGGTATTAAAGAGGTATTCCCTCTAAGCTGTATCGTGCAAGTGTTAGAGCAGTATCCCATTGTATCCGAATTAATTTTATTATTTGGATTTTGGGAAGTATCCAGGTATCCTAGGTCAAAGTTGCATTTTGGAGAACATGTTGATGTCTAAAACATTTTGTTTTTGTGGACTGGATTGAGTACCCACTATGACTGAACCACTGACCTTTACCATGCATTTGTTAGTGCCAGAAAATGCTGTTGCATAGAATTGTGAATTTTCACTGTTTGCCTAAAAAAATATGCCAAACCTAAAAATGCCCATAGTTTAGACCCAATTGTAAAAATGCCCCTAGGCGTCCTCGAGGGCGGCATTAAGACCAAGGGCGGTAAGGGGAAGGCGCCCTCGTCGAGGGTGGCAAGGGTGGGAAGGCGCCCTTGCTGAGGGCGGCTAGGCCGCGGCATTGGGCACATAAAACGGCTCTGCCGCCCTCCCCCAGCCTCATTCTCACCGTGCGCGACCGCAGCCCACTGTCCATAGTAGAGCTAAGAGAGGAAGTGAGTTGGGGGAGGGGATGGGAGCGAGATCGGGCAACGAAGTGTTGTCGATAAGTATAGTGAAAAATTAATTTTATTTTATATATTCATACTGTTTATTTTCCTCATTGTAGATTTGAAACCATGGCATAATCAATCATTGATTGTAATACTAATGATATAGAAAATAATACTCTCTCCCTCCCGATATATAGGACACATTTTTTTGAGTTGTCCCATAATATAAGGCGTCTCCTCATACTCCCTTAAGAAAGCCATGAGCAATTAACTGCTTGTAGAGCTAGTCACACTATGAAGTGCATGCTGTTGCTAGATTTAGCTATTCAGGCTATTAATTAAGCGCATGAGAAGGAGATGCATGCTTGCATGCATGGAAACAAAACATCAAAGATTACAACACATTAATGCTTCAAGTAACAAGATAATTAAAGATGATATACTCTCTTAAACACCATTTCTTGGTCTCGATGAAAATTTTTATACGTCCTCTATATTGGGATGGAGGGGGTAATAATTTAGCAGTGGGCTTATCGTAAAATAATAGAAATTTAGCAATACAGTAGTGCTAACAAAAATATTAGTACATGAAATATACATAAATAACGGATATGATTTGTAAAAAAATAATTTTTTTCGTTGATTTCCAAGAATGCGTTAGTGTTTGTCATTCATTATGGTCCTGATAGTATTATAGAGCGTCCGAATGGGATAGATCTTAGTCAATTTGTTTACGTGGAGACAATGCATCGAGATGCGAACAGTATAACGTTTAAGAGACTGTACATGTGGATTTCTCAGTTATTTAGTTGGTCGCCGGCAGTGGGACGACACTACAGGAAGGACATGCTGACACGATATGAAACAAAGCTGGAGAAGTTGTGTCCGAAGGAGTAGGTAGAGAAGAACAGGATGTGGAGGAACGAGGTGAGAGAGGAACAATATGTAGCTGACATGGGATAGATGAACGAGGCGATTGTTGATTCTATGTATAATGATGATTCACAAGCGACGCAGGAGAAACAGCAGCAAACGGAGAAGGTTTAAGTGATGAGGAATACGTGGCTATTTCAGAAGAACGGGTTGAAAACACATGCAAAATGATTGCGAGTTTAGGGTCCACGCGAGTAAGTATATAAATTTATATAAAGTGATAGATTTCAAACGTGAACTCACACACATGTATCTTGAATAACATGCTCGAGTAACATCATAATATAAGTTCAATATGGATTGCTATTATTTTGAAAAGGGAGATCATTCAAAAACACAATATAGGGGTCCAGTTAATTATTAATGCCTGTGCAACGAGATTTAGAAATAATGTAGACTTCGGAAAAACATTTAGGGATAAACAGAAGGCATAAAGTCTCAATATGATAGCTATCAAGCTTCGTACGACAACATAACTCGCCAGTTCTGGTTTGAAGATCCTGAATCGCGTCTTTTTTGCATTTGGTTGTTGTGTTGAGGCTTTCAATTATTGGCGACCGGGAAATATAGAGGAACAATCATGACAGCTGCAAGCATGTATTCGAATGATCAGTTGTCTGATTCATTCGCTTTCGTGGAAAGTTAGAATTATGATAACTGGTTATCATTTATGACTGAGCTGAAATGCGGTGTGGTTGAGTAAAACCCAGACATATGTGTGATCCATTATCGACACCAAGGGCTTTACAGTTTAATAAAAAACATAAAAATAAGGGCTATCACTTGCATTGGTCGGACATAAAAAATAGGTCGTGCATTTGTCACCTTGCTGTCATTTTTCACGGGTAGTTGTAAAGTCCTGTTTAAATCTTTAAATTTGATGAAATATGAGCCACTCTAAATGAGCTGACTGAAACCAGCATCCAGGATATGATACGGCAAGCAGCAGCTAACTGATGTAATTAAGCTCTTTTCTTCGCTGCCAGGAGTGGATGTAACAGGGCTGCTTCGTCGCCGTGGAAGTAATATAAGTTGTTTTTCAGACTGTATTGAGAATGAGGCAAGGAATAAATGGGTCTTGCTGTATAACACCGATCATGCTCGGTTCGAGGTTATGACAACTAACCTAATCGAGATGTACAACTGGGTGATTAAACGGCTACGTCTATTGCTGTTTCTTACAATTGTGTAAGGCGTAATGCATAATATAAAAGATATTTTTATTAAAGGAATTAAAAGACTGTATTGCATGAACAAAGATTTGAAACTCCATTATGATGAGGTATTTAAAAGAGAAGTGTAAGAGGGCAAGACTATATACAGCAATCCCTACGAGCAGTAAACGGGGGAAGTACGAGCTGTGGGTAACGTCGAAGGATGGGTACGGTGGAACAAACATGCGCGCTGCGCATGAGGTTCATACTCGTGCAACTCGGTGCACATGCAAGAAACCATTATTGTTACGTAAGCCTTACTCGCATTTTATTAATGTCCGCGCAACAATGCGACACGAGATATCTAACTATGTTTAATTATTTCCTGAATGAGAGTTGGTACTGTTTATTTTTCTCATTGTAGATTTGAAACCATGATAGGATAATCAGTCATTGATTGTAATACTAATGATATAGAAAATAATACTCCCTTCGTCCCAATATATATGGCATATTTTTTGAGTTGTCCCATAATATAAGGCGTTTCATTACTCCTTTAAGAAAGCCATGAGCAATTAACTGCTTGTAGAGCTATTCACACTATGAAGTGTATGTTGTTGCTAGATTTAGCTATTCACGCTATTAATTAAGCGCATGGGAAGGAGATGCATGCTTGCATGCACGGAAACAAAACATCAAAGATTAATTTGTAAACACATTAATGCTTCGAGTAACAAGATAATTAAAGATGATTTACTCTCTTAAACACCATTTCTTAGTCTCGATGAAAATTTTTATACGCCCTCTATATTGGGATGGAGGGGGTAGTAATTTAGCAGTGGACTTGTCGTAAAATAATAGAAATTTAGCAATCCAGTAGTGCTAGCAAAAATATTAGTACATTAAATATACATAAATAACTGATATGATTTGTAAAAGAATAATTTTTTAGTTGATTTCCAAGAATGAATGCGTTAACTTTTGTCATTCATTATGGTCCTGATAGTATTATAGAGCGTTCGAATGGGATAGATCTTAGTTAATTTGTTTATGTGCAGACAATGCATCGATATGCGAACAGTATAACGTTTAAGAGACTGTACATCGAGATGCGAACAGTATAATGTTTAAGAGACTGTACATGTGGATTTCTCAGTTATTTAGTTGGTCGCCGGAGAATCATATAATTTGGATACAGACTTTATGGACTAAATTTATAGAAGCTCCATATTATAAACTGATTAATCTGAAAGCGGAGAATAACCTGTCGAGATTTATACAAAGCTGTCGAAGGAGAAAAATAGTTGGACAGTTTTGCTGCAAGCTACCATGAAGCCGAGTATCTCTATAACATGAAATGTTGTGAAACTGAAGAAGGCAGTGGGATGACACTACAGGGAGGCCATGCTGACACGATGTGAAACAAAGCTAGAGAAGTGTCCGAAGGAGTAGGTGGAGAAGAACAGAATGTGGAGGAACGAGGTGAGAGAGAAACAATATGAAGCTGACATGGGATAGATGAACGAGGCGATCGTTGATGCTATGTACAACGATGATTTACAAGCAACGCAGGAGAAACAGCAGCAAACGGAGAATGGTTTAAGTGATGAGGAATACATGGCTATTTCATAAGAATGGGTTGAAAACACATGCAAAATGATTGTGAGTTTAGGGTCTACACGAGTAATTATAAATTTATATAAAGTGACAGATTTCAAGCGTGAACTCACACAGATGTATCTTGAATAACATGCTCGAGTAACATCGTAATATAAGTTCAATTTGGATTCTATTATTTTGAAACGGGAGATCATTCAAACACAGAATATTGGGGGTCCAGTTAATTATTAATGCCTGTGCAACGAGATTTAGAAATAATGTAGACTTCGGAAAAACATTTAGGGATAAACAGAAGGCATAAAGTCTCAATATGATAGCTATCAAGCTTCGTACGACAACATAACTCGCCAGTTCTGGTTTGAAGATCCTGAATCGCGTCTTTTTTGCATTTGGTTGTTGTGTTGAGGCTTTCAATTATTGGCGACCGGGAAATATAGGGCAACAATTATGGCAGCTGTAAGCATGTATTCGAATGATCAGTTGTTGCCTAATTCATTCGCTTTTGTGGAAAGTTAGAATTATGATAATTGGTTATCATTTATGACTGAGCTGAAATGCGGTGTGGTTGAGTACAAACCATACATATGTGTGATCCATTATCGACACCTAAGGCTTTACAGTTTAATAAAAACCATAAAGGAAGATAAGGGCTATCACTTGCATTGGTCGGACATAAAAGAATGGTTGTGCATTTGTCACCTTGCTGCCATTTTTCACCGGTAGTTGAAAAGTCCTGTTTAAATATGTAAATTTGATGAAATATGAGCCACTCTGAATGAGCTGACTGATACCAGCATCCGGGATATGACACGGCAAGCAGCAGTCAATTGATGTAATTAAGCTCTTTTCTTCGCTGCCATGAGTAGATGTAACAAGGCTGCTTCGTCGCTGTGGAAGTAATATAAGTTGTTTTTCAGACTGTATTGAAAATTAGCCAAGAAATAAGTGGGCCTTGCTGTATAACACTGATCATGCTCGGTTCGAGGTTATGACAACTAAACTGATCGAGGTGTACCACTGGGTGATTAAACGGCTATATTTATTACTGCCGCTTACAATTGTGTAAGGCATAATGCATAATATAAGGATTTTTTTAAAAGGAATTAAAAGGCTGTATTGCATAAACAAAGATCTGAAACTCCATGATGACGAGTTATTTAAAAGAGAAGTGTAAGAGGGCAAAACTGTATACAGTAATCTCTACGGACAGTAAACGGGGGATGTACGAGCTGTGGGTAACGTCGAAGAATGGGTACGGTGAAGATATGCGCGCTGCGCATAAGGTTCATACTCGGGCAACTTGGTGCACATACAAGAAACCATTATTGTTGCGTAAGACTTACTCGCATTTTCTTGCCATCTGCGCAACAATGCGACACGAGATATCTAATTATGTCTAATTATTTTCTGAATTAGAGTTGTTGATCAATTAACTGAAAGTATGAGAGGATTCGAACATTTTAAAACCATTAATATTTTCAGTTCATGTATAAATAACTCTCATTCAGTAAATAATTACACATAGTTAAATATCTAATGTCACATGGTTGCGCACACGTCCCTCAACTGAGTTGCACGAGTATACGCAGCATGCATATTTGTTTCGCCATACCCGTCCTTTGATATTACCCACACCTTATACTTCCTGTAGGGATGGCGTATGCAGCTTTGTTCTCTCATACTTCTCTTCCAAGTAACGTGTCATTATGAAACTATAAATAACTCTAGAACTTTTTGCGTGTAATACAGCTTTTGAATGCCTCATGCAAATACCCCCTTGTATTATGCATCATGCCTTTCACAATTGTAAACAGTGGCAATGGGCGTGACCATTTAATCACTCAGCTGTACACTTCGGCCAGGTTAGTTGTCGTAATCCTGAACTGAGCACCATCGGTGTCATACAGCAAGACTCACTTCTCACTTGGCTTTCTTAATCCAATCTGAAAAACAGCCTTGTTTCATTTACTCCTCGCAGCAAATATAAGGGCTTAATTGCATCAGTGGTGCCTGTTGCTGTTTGCCGTGTCATATCTTGGATGCTATTGCCAGTCAGCTAATCCAGAGATTCATATTTTATCTATTTTACGCTGCTAGTTCTACTTGCATAAGGATTTAAACAGTACCATAAACTTACTTTTAAACTGCTTATGAAAATTAGCGTCAAAGTGACTCATCTATTTCTCATGTCTGGCCAATGGAAGGGAGTAGGGTCTTTATTGAATTGCAAAGCCCTTTCTGTTGTTTATGTATCACACATATGTCTGATATGTGCTCAATCACACCACAGTTCAGGTTAGTCATGAACCATAACCAACGATCATAGTTTTTGTTTTTCACGAAAACGAATGCAACAAGCAACAACCGATCATTCGAATTAATGCCTACAACTGTTATGATTGTTCCCCTATACTTCTCGATGAGAAATGTCCCATCGCAACAATACATTGGCCGACAATCCTTGAAAGTCTTAACAAAACAACCAAATGCAAATAAGACGCGCTTTAGAACCTTCAAGCCAGCATGGTCATCTGCTACATGGTCTTCAATATTGTAATACATGCTTGGATTTTTTTCTTCAAAAACTTCAGCAGGCGAGGTAGTTTGTCGTACGAAGCTTCACGCACCTCGCTCGCCCTAATGGCAGTTGACGACCTATGACCATCACCTATAAAAATCTCATTTGCATTGCTTGCATCCCATTATTCTGGAATAGTCCTGTCTTCGTCATCACTTGAACCGTCCTTCGTTTGCAGCTATTGCATTATCTTATCCATATCATTCACAATTATATCGTTTATCTCTCCTATGTCAGCTACACATTATTACTCTCCACCTCGTTCCTCCATACCCTGTTATTCTCCACCTACTCCTTTGGGCACACCTCCTGCTATTACTACTTTGTTCCACATCGTGTTAATATAGTCTCCCTGTAGTGTCGTCTCACTGCCTTCTTCAGCTTAATCAACATTTCGTAATATAGGGATATTCGCTTCATGATGGCCTGCACCAGCGGAACTGTCCAACTTTTTTCCTTCGACAACCTTGTATAAATTTCGACAGTTCATTCTCCGTGTTTATAGTAATCAACTTATAATATGGGGATTTTGCAGACTTGGTCCATAAAGCCTGTATCCAAACTATATGATTTTCCGGCAACTACCCAAATAATTAAGAAATCCACATGTAAAGTCACTCTAAGTGTTATACTGTTCGCATCTGGATGCATTGTCTGCACGTACTCCATTCGGATCTTAGATAATACTATCAAGTCTATAATGATAACAAGCGCCAACACATCCATTCTATGAAGTTAACGGAAAAAATTATTTTTTTACAAATCCTATCCGTTATTTATGTATATTACATGTACTAATATTTTTACTATCACTACTGCATTGCTAAATATCTATTATTTTACAAGCTCACTGCTATTTGCCAACTCATGATATTCCAGACTCATTCTCATGGAATGCTCAATGCTAGTGACAATGGCACTCATCACTTTGCCATCATCCGTGTTCCAATCCTTTAGTGCTTTGGCCTCAGAAGTAGATGGAACATCCTTGTTAGCTACAGTAGACAGTTCATCAGTTAGATGAGAGGCTAAGCCATAGCCTCTCAACACAGTTTTGACAGAGAACGCCCATTCACGATAATTGTGCCCGCCAAGCTTGATGTCAATAGCAATAACATTGGACTGAGACATCCTCAATGGCCAAGATAGGGTGCTGTCCACTGTTCTCTAAATCCCAATCTGGCCGGCAACGAAGCAGGTGCAAAGCAGTACCTCAACCTTGACTCAGAAGGAGGATGAAGGATCCGGAGCAGGGGGCCTCAACCTTGACTCAGCAGGGGCAGAGTGCTGAAGACCCACTGGAGACAGGATCCGGCCAGCAGTGGTGGCGACGGGATCTGGACGGCTAGAAGTGGAGGCCTGAAGGCGGCCTGAAGATGGGAGCAGGGGTCGACGGGATCTGGAGGCGGCCTGAAGATGACCTGGATGACGGCCACGGCGAGGGCGGCCTGAAGATGGCCTGGGCGGCGACCGCGGCGGCCTAGACAGCGACCGCGACGGCACGGCGTTGAGGAGGAGACGACAGTCACGACGGCGGCCTGGACACGGCCGCGACGGCGGCCTGGAAGACGTCTGCGACGGTGGGACAACGGCCGCGACAGCAGCGGCTGACCGCGACGGCGACGGCGACCGCAGACGGCGACCGCGACGGTGGCTTGGATGCCAACCGCGACGGCGGCCTTGCGGACGGTGTGGATTTGGATCGGATTAGATTAGAGAAGCCCAAACCCTAATCCTAGTCCATGCTCTGATACCATGTTACCTTGAAGATTGAAGAAAAAAAAGAGAGAGCTTCCTGTACAGCAAACTTGGGTGTTATATACACTCAATATGCCAATATGGGCCTCATGGGCCTGGACCTCTATGGGCCTAGATGTATCCTTAACAGTATGAAGATCTGTTTCAGGTTCCACGGTCTTAGGGAAACATTAAAATCTTATTTAACCTCCAATAGCTGAAACTTGCGACTGAACTGAAGCTACCTCAAAAGTCTACTTGGTTTTGACCGGAGGAATAGGACACTAGTTAAATGCTATTGCAAAAGACGGTCCACAATTCAGTGAGACTTGAAAGCATGTGCAAATGACCAATGATAACTGTAAAAATTTTCAGAGAATGTGATGTTACCCTTCTTGGAAATTCTTAACCCTCTGAATATTACTGGTGTTTGGAGCCACCTATTGTTCTTCTAATGCAGACTTACTAACCATGACCTACTTGTGCTTATTTACAGCAAGTTCGATGGTTCTGTACTATTGCACGGAACCATTTTTGTATTTAGGTTCTTGCACAAAACCATTTGATAATATCATTTTGCCGTGCCTTTTCTTTTATAGCTGAATTTCAATATATGATGGTGATATTTCTTTTAATCTTGACTTGGAAGTTCTTTCAATTTTTGTAGCTCTTCCATTGCTATGCACTTATGGCGTAACCTTGAGATTTCCCACGTATAAGAACACCTTGAAAAGGATCATGTAATCTAGTATAGCATGTCTGATGGAATGTTTACAGTTTTCCAGTTCTATTCAGTAGCCTAGAGAATTTATAAGAAGTTAAAACGTTTTGAAAGGTGCGGAGCACTTAACCCAGGATGCGTCTGTGTTTATTGCCTAAGTACAACGTGGGGAAACACCAAACCTACCTAGAATTATTAATGCTTGAAGATAACTAGATATGCATGTGACACTAATGAGCACCAGTAGAATTATTAGTGAGCTGCTCAATTTGGGGTGGGAACACCAGCTATTCTCATAGCACATGAATGATAAATCTCTGATTTACAGGATGCTCTACTTGTGATAAAAGGTGGCAGTGTACCCCCACCTGGCAGCTTGCCGTCTTTTCAGGAGATCAAGGATACTCTAGGGTTCAATCGCTATTACAAAGAAGAAAAGAAATATGAAGTCACACAAACCCAATCATCAATCCCTAGTGGTGAGCTATGAGGATTTATATCATTACTCTATTCTGTAGTTATATGATTTACATCCAGTTTCTAAATCACTGATTACTTTGTTATTACAAGTGAAGAAATAAACCAAGGAGGGACAAAGTCCAGAGAATCTGTCACACTTCGATTAAAGATTATAGAACAAAATGGACTTGAGAAGGTCGATGCAAGAGGGCCTGTAAGAACCAATTCTCTCTCGTTTACTCTCTCTCTCTCACACACACACACTCACACACACACACACACACACACACATTTTTTAAGTTTAGATCAGACATTAAACAACGCTGTACAATGTACATGTACTTGTACTTGATACCATAAATTTCCAATTTAATTGCAGATTTAAGTTTAAGTTCAAAACATTATAAGTGAGTTGCATCCCATTTCAGTTCAAAATATTCTATTTTTGACTGGTTGTTTGCTTGCAACAGGTTGGATTCATAGAAGGGCCATATAAATCTATTCCAGGTTTGTACATCTATTATTAAGCATGCATACGGCCAAATTTGCTAGCCGTGTTTGACAATATGACTAATCCGACCATTTCACAGGCTTGGCTAGTGTCAGTATCATGGAACTGCTACAGGGCGCAGATAACCTCGTGAAAGGAAAAATGCTGGTCGATTCTGTGAATGCAACTGGAGATAGGGTTCAATTGTTCATTGACTGATCAGTACAACTGTTTCGTTCTCCAGCATATTGCATGTGAAACACTGCGAATTAAAATAGAGCAGCCGTGTTTATCTTGAAGCTTGTGATTTACGTAATTTGTAAACTCTTTTTGTTAGTTTGGTCGTCTTTTTTGGTACCCTGTTGTGGTGTCAACAATAATATGAATTCCGGGTGTTGGTTCCAGTAAATAAAGCAACTTCTGTAAAGAGTTTAGAAATGTTCTTTCCTGCATGCATCTTGCACAGTCTGTGTGCCTAGAACAGGGAACGTGTACACATATTTTTGGGCAATGCCCAATGCTACTATGCCAGGAATATCATTGGACTACGTATCTCTGTTCATCCATTGGTAAATTATTCTCTCTTTTGTGTTTTGATGTCAACCTTACTGCTACAGTGTCATGTTTACCAAATAAACCCAAACAGATAACAAATGGGTTTACCATCCCTATGCCCTTAGAATTCCGTCGCTCCATAACCTAAGCCAGTGTCTACTGAGAGCTACATTGAAAGCATAGACAATTCTGATGCTGTGCACGCGCATTTCCTACACTTCTCCTCTCACCGTAAAGACAATGGGAAGAAAAATGAAATGGAGCAAAAAATGGTCGGAGATGGTCTAATAGCCCCGAAGTTGTCACTATGGTTCATGCTCCACCCACCCACGCGCTTTAGCCTGTTTGTGTGCGCCCTGATGCACACTGCTTGGGCATTGCTTAAAGAAAACAGCCACGGCAAGTGCTTTTCCCAGAGCAGGCTAGGCCACAACAGTATTTTTGCATGCCACTGGCCTGGATGTGCAGGCAACCAAGCACAAACACTAGAGCATGGCCGGCGTGAACAAGGAACCAAACAACCCCAAAGTACAGTATTTCTAACGCCGCTAGGAAGTGACAAAATATCGTCGCAAGTGGTGAAGCATTGCTAATTAGTCTAGCAGCTAACAGGAATCTGGACTTCTACTAAATATATACCACAATTTTGCAACCTATGTACACATATTCTCGCACATTTCCAGACTGTAAAACGATTACATGCATCTTTAGATAATAAGATCGCTAGACTACATACTGGTACTGTTACTGAAACCCTTCAGTCACATCGTGGCACATGGTTTGCAGCGGTTTCTTCTGCCGATGAACGCCAAAGGAAGGTCCTTCCAATTCTCTTCGATTTACAGAAGCTCCAGCCTGCAATGGGAAGCTTCGGTAATAATGGGCCACCAAAATGGAAACCAGCAGAATCTTTTCTTGGACTTAGTACTTACGAGTAAATGAATAGCAGCGCACCGGTGTTATATGATGGAATGGACTATGGAACATACATGAGTACAGGACATGTACGGTTCATAAGAAGTATTTCATCCTGTTATCTCTTCTCATGGCACGATAGACAGCTTGGACCTGAAATACATATCGATGCGTCAACATGTACTATGTGCATGCAACAGAGATGTGAAGAAAAGGAGGCACTGTAGTTGACAACTCAGTGGCTCTTAATACCAAGGACAAACATGGGGTTACCTGCTCACTGGAAACCACACGTATTGGTCCGATTTTTACTGAAACATATTTTCCCCTAGAAGATAATTTCTGTGATACCTGGCCCTGTAAAAACCAAGTTGAGATCTACGTTAAGAAAATCAAGAGATAAGAAATAACAGGGAAAATTAGCGAAAAAAATGCTGAGATAAGCAAATCTTTGTAGTATGCAGCAGTAAGAATGTTTGAGAAAATCCAATGATGTCACACATTGCAATATTAAAAGTCCATATCTCCCATGTCATAAAGGGAAGGGTTCATCAAACTACCACCATGCTAATAACTATGCAAACAACAAACAAATATGCGCAATTTGCAGTCTACAATCCATGTCGTTGCATATTTTCTCCCTTATTAATAATCATAGTTTGGGAAGAATGTTTGTGATAGAAAATGCAGAAACCAACCTTGGGAATGGGCTCTTGAAGAACTGATTCAACAGCAATTACCATTGACTGGACAAAATCATCACCTCCTGTACCAATTGCTGTAAATCCTCTGTCAGTGGGATATGAATTTACCTGCGCAAAGTGATGATTTTTTTCATGAGCTCAGGTCTTTCAAGGTTCCTTTCAAAATTTCAATTCAAAACTAGGAGGATGGACCAAAGCATTTAAGAAATGTATGTATGTATGAACAGGTGTATAATTAGCATTACTAATATCATGCCATAAGCATATATAAAATGAAAATTTAACGTGGTTACCTCAAATACAATATTTTATGAAATCACGAGCGTACCAAAATACAAAAGCCTATATTGACATGAACACAACTATTGATGCAGTTGTGCAATATGACCGCCAATATTTCTAACTTCCAGAAGGATCTTTCACTTGACAAAATGTTGGCACAAAAAAACTTTCCATATATATAAAAAATTCTCAATGATGTCATTCAAACTCCAGGGGTTACTTGTCCCTTATAATGCTATTGTACTTATGTCCCACACTGAAACTGCACCAGCAAATAGAACAAGATGGGTAGTAAGAGTACACCTTCTGATCCAAAACAAGCCATTCATCCCCAGAATCATCAGCCACAGTACCACCAAGGACCATATTTGTTGTGAGTGCGACCCAGAGGAGGCCGCTCGCGGCAGAGGTAGGCGGGCCCTACCGGCGAGCTCGAGGAAGAGGAGAGGCGCGGCGAGCTCGCGGAAGAGGAGAGGCGGCGCGTCGAGCACTTTGAGGAGAGGCGGCGGCGAACTCGGGGGAGAGGCAGGGGCGGCACCTCGCTGCCGCAGCCGGCCGGGCTCGAGGAGGACAGGGCGGGCGCCGCCGTGCGCGCTTGGGGGAGAGGCAGGGCCGCCGCCGGCGTTGGTGGAGATGGTTTAGGGCGCCGCCGGCTGCTAGGCTCGAGGAGGACGGCGCAGAGGGGAGGCGGGGGAGCACCGCGTGCCGCCGCGCCGGGCCCCCGCTACCTCTCGAGGGCCGCCGCCCCTCGCCGTCGCCGGCCGCCGCCGCTTGGGAAGCTCGGGGAGAGAGACGGGGGAAGAGGAGAGAGATGGGGGCAGAGAGGAGAGAGAGAGTGAGAGCTGGGAGGAGGAAGGAGTGAAGTGGCTGACATGTGGGCCCCACACGTCAGTACGCATTTTGCTTCGTATTTGTTCCAGTATTTCTCTAGAAATTTCCGTAAATCGTCCAAAATGGCATGTGTGCACGAATCTAGACTTTATAATGGCGTCTCAGATATTTCAATCTCTACGGTGGCATTTCTGTCCAAAGGACACTCTAGAGTGGCATGTATGCTTTTTACCCTTAATAAAAAGCTTTGCAATGCATTTTAAATATTTTTCCATATCTATTTGAATTTTTAAAATTGTTTACATGAATTATGGTTCACATTTCTAATTTTTTGAATTTTTCTGAATTTTTTACATATTCCACGAAAACCGGGCCGACCGGGCAACCTGCGCCAAACGAACCGGGCCGGCCCGGTTCGTTCAGTTCTATCAGCGAGCCGAACCTAGGCTAAAGACCCGGCCCGTTGAATTGAACCGGCCCGGAAACGAACCGGCCGGCCCGTTGGCCAGGTCTGTGTGGAGCCCATATATCCTGCGTGTGGAACCCATATATACGTGACACAACGGGAGAGCAGTCCGGCGAAAATGGCCATTCTTGACGCTGCGAGTTAGTCGTCGACTCGTCGGAAGCTGCGAGCGGAAATCTTTGGGAGCCTCGACGGAGCCCCTCCATCCAAACCCCAGCCTCGGTCTTGCCGCCGGCGCCACGTTATCATCCCCGCCGCCATGAGGCCTCTCCTCTCGCGTCTAGTCACCTCCACCTACATTGCCATGGCCTCCCCATCCTATCCGTCTCGACGGCTTGCCCACCTTACACGCCACCTCCTGAGCTCCTCCTTTTCCTCCGGCGAGCTCTCCTCGGTGGGCGCCCCAGCCGCCGCCGCCGCCTCCAGCCCCTTCCGCTCAGCCGCTCCCAAAGGTTACGCCGCCGTGCTGGTCTGCCTGTTCGAGGACCCCCATGGCGACCCCCGCGTCCTCCTCACCAAGCGCGCCTCTTCCCTCTCCTCCCACTCAGGTAGAACACCGGTTTCTTGCTAAATTTGTGACCTTTGCGGGATTTTTATTTTTTTATTTTTTTCCCGAGGATTGCATCTTACCTGGATCTTTATCGCCCAATTTTGTCATTGGAGATGGGAGTTATGTAATTACTTGACGAAATTGCTAGGGGAGGTGTCGTTGCCAGGAGGGAAGGTGGAGGAGGGGGATGCAGACGCAATGGCAACGGCTCTAAGGGAGGCGAAGGAGGAGATTGGACTGGACCCAGAGCTTGTGTCTATTGTGACAGTCCTTGAGCCCTTCTTGTCCAAGGTAAATGAGCAGTTTCTTTTAACTCTTTCTTATGAGTTCCGGAAATTTTCGTTTGCTGACATCCAATTCGTAGGCCTATTTCTAGTAGGCATTAAGTTCACATAAAATTCCTCACGTTCGGAGTTTGTAAATTTTTTGATTTTAAAACATTTTCATCGTTTCTAGCATTTCCTCATTCTTTTTTTCCCCTATTTTAACTATTTCAATAGGATTTTTATCATGTGTGCCATTATGAAGTTCCCTAAAATCACAAGAGCCATTACAAAATCCATAATATTATAGATGCCATTTTAGAGTGTTGTTTGATATCATGTATGCCATTATGGGCAATCTGCTGGACAAATACGCAAGAAATATGCTGGGAAATACCAAAATACGGTCTGGCCCACATGTCATACTCTATACCTTCTTCTTCCTCCCTCCTCCGCTCCTCTCCTCTGATCGAGCAGGCGGCGGCGGCGACCGACGAGCTGCGCGGCGACGACAGCGAGCTCACCGTCTTCCTCCTTCCTCCTTTCCTCTTCTGATGGTGGCGGTAGCGAGTGGCCGCGGTGGCGGCGCTGGTGACCAAGGGGGCGAAGGAGGCGGCGTGCTCCAAGCTCGGGGGCGCAAGAGGCGGCGCCGGCAATGGCGTGCTCCGAGCTCGATTCGCCGGAGTAGGAGGGGAGGAGCTTGCCACCGCGTGCTCGCCGTCGTGCAGCCGCTGTCCAAGCTCGATTCACTGGAGAAGGAAGAGACTCGGCAGATCGATCTTCCGAGTGAGTAAGTGGGGAGGAGCTCGCCGGCGTGCAGCAGCCGTCCGATCTCGATCTGCTGGAGGAGGAAGAGATGGCGGCGGCGGCACCCCGAGCTCGATCTGCCAGAGCAGGGAAAGAGCTCGCCGCTGTCCGAACTCGTTGACCGGAGCCCACCGCTGCTGCCTCCCCTACCCCCGAGGTCACTGCCCATCGCAACCCCCGAGGTTGCCGGGAGCTGTCCGGTGAAGGAGATGGGAGGAGGAGGAGGAAGAAGAAGGCAGGGAGAGGATGACATGTGGGTCCCACATGTCAATCCTGTATTTTTAGCGTATTTGTCCAGCAGATTGTCCATGATGGCATACATGATACCAAACATCACTCTAAAATGGCATCTATAATATTATGGATTTTGTAATGGCTCTTGTGATTTTAGGGAACTTCATAATGGCACACATGATAAAAATCCTTTTTTTGAAGATATATAAAAATCTCAACAATTTGAAACAAAATCACGGTGATATCAAATATAAAATATTTTCAATCTACATATTTTAATATTTTTAATATTTTATGTTAGAAATGTTTATTGAAAATTTTAGCATAATTCCTAAACGATGCTATAGTGTTGCATAGATTTTCAAGGTATATTCACTGGAGGAGGAAGAGACGGTCGATCTTCCGACTGAGTAAGTGGGGAGGAGCTCGCCGGCGTGCAGCAGCCGCCCGAGCTCGATCTGCCGGAGCAGGGAAAGAGCTCGCCGCTGTCCGAGTTCGTTGACCGGAGCCCACCGGCGCTGCCTCCCCTACCCCCGAGGTCACTGCCCATCGCGGCCCCGAGGTTGCCGGGGAGCTTTCCGGTTGCCGGGGAGCTTTCCGGTGAAGGAGATGGGAGGAGGAGGAAGAAGAAGGCAGGGAGAGAATGACATGTATTTTTAGTGTATTTGTCCAGCAAATTGTCCATAATGACATACATGATATCAAACAACACTCTAAAATGGCATCTATAATATTATGGATTTTGTAATGGCTCTTGTGATTTTAGAGAACTTTATAATGGCAATGGCATCTATAATATTATGGATTTTGTAATGGCTCTTGTGATTTTAGGGAACTTCATAATGACACACATGATAAAAATCCATTTCAATAATGTGAAAGAACATGATTGCCTCTCTCTCCTCCCACTATCTTCCTCTCTCACACCTCCTGCGGCCACGCTGCCATGGAAGCAAGCACCGGCGACGAGGCGCGCATGAGCTCCGGCGACGGGCATGAGCTCTATCGCCTCGCCGCACTATCAACGAGGATAAGCTGCCACTGGAGGAGCTGGAGGCAGGCGTCGCCAGGCTGCTTGAATGTGGAGGAGGCGCGGGCCGGGCGGCATGGCCGGAGGTGAGAGAGAGCGGAAGAGGGTGAGAGGAGAAAGAGAGGGCATTCATGTCCATTCCTATTATTGAAATAGTTAAATAGGAAAAGAAAAGAAAAATGGGGTAAAATGCTAAAAAATGGTGAAAATGTTATGAAATCAAGAAATTTGTGAACTAGGTGAACGCGAGGAATTTTGTGCAAACTTAATGGCTGCCGGGAATCAGTCTATGAATTGGGTGTTAGCAAACGAAATTTCCCATGAGTTCTTGAGCTTTGTGTGTGTTTTAATCACATGATACTCGAATTTTTGAGCTTTGCGCATGCTTTCATTATGCAACACTTGGGCTCTATGTGTATACAAGTTATTATTTAAACAAGATGGTTGGTTAGTTATTGTGGTGTAAATCCTACTGAATCACACATGCTGTGGTAATACCAGGAGCAGCAGCTATTTATCTAGCATGTTGAAGTCAAATACTGATAAAAAAGTGTGTTTGTCTGAGAAAATGGTTAATAATAACCTTTTTAGTCTCAAGCTTACTATGTTCAATGGTTACTCAAACTGAGTTGGCGTATGAATTATTTCTTAGTTTACTTGTACACAACATAAGCACTTTTGTATTTACCAAGTCATGGTTTAACTAGTAATAATGCTAATATAATCCTACATGGTGAACAGTCATCAATGATGGATCATGATGCATTTGGGGATTATAATTTATCTGAGAAAATGGCTAATTATAACCTTTTTAGCCTCAACCTTACTATGTCGATTGTCAAATGGTTACTCAGACTGAGTTAGTGAATGAATTCATGGCTGAAGCGATGAACTTTTATTGATTCACTTGTACACAAGTACACAACAAATCAGGAAGGCCAAAGTAAGCATGCCATATCCAAGATCTTATGTAGGGACGGCGTCGAGTATGATTGTTGGCGTGCCTAAGCTGCCAATGTAAGTTTATGCCCACAATGTAGGGCAGTTCTTCCACTCCCAATGCATGCAACCAAGCATTCCAGGTCATCCCCTCTAGAGGTGAACTATACGGCGAAGCATTCGAACTATACGGTGAATTGCCGTCAGTACCATATGGGGTATTATCTAGCAGACGTCATATGTCCACATTGGTATACTATCGTCAAGACGATACCGGAACACCATGCCTAGAAGCGCAAGCACTTGAAAAAGACCCAAGAATCTACTTAAGGACGTAGAGAGAGCATTTGGAATACTACAATATAGTTGACCCATTGTTTGTGGTTAGACATTTGCATGGAATCATGAGTATCTCGTTAAAATCATGACGTCGCGCATCATCCTTCATGATATAATTGTGAAGGATGAACACTTGTACAACCTACAATACGTGGATGACTTTGAATTCATCGAGGGGCATGCACAAAATATTGAAGGCAGTGATTTCGTGTCGCCAGCTAATCGAGCTAATCGTCGATGGTCGGTGCTTAACAGCCTGCTAGCTGCGTCGATTCAACCAGGAAAGCTAGTCGGGCAGTTGGACGGTTACTTGTCGTCTAATCGCGATTACTCGTCCGGAATTAGTCATGCACATCGCACACACATTATAGTTTTGGGCTTTTGCACCGTCGCACAGCCCACCACCTAGTATATATAAAATGTGCAAAGCAATAGCAACAGAGCCCTAATTTATCAATGAGCGGACAGGGAAAAAGACCCCACTTGCTGCCACCCCACCAGCATTGGTGCTGCTAGCCTCTGCTCTGCCCCAATAGCTTGCTCACTGTTCTCCCCCCGTAGCCATCAGTCCTTACTTCCTATACCCTCCTTCTTAGTTGCTGACACCGTCTCACGGCCTCACTCCACTTTGCGAAGCTGCCGTTGCTGCTACCCGCTGGTCTACAACCTACACGAAGATGAGGGGATCTTCCTCGTCCTCCGGCGGTGAGTCTTCTCCTCTAGTGGATCTGATTTTCTTCATTGCACTGCAACGGTATTGTATTGCGTTGCCTAGTGGCTGGTTCCTGGTGGCCTCACTAGCCTAATCATGTAGTGGCTATTAGATCTACTAGCCAACAACTAGATGCGATTAGTTGGTCGCTTAGCCGCCAATTTGCTAGTTGGTCCCAAGGCGACTCAACTCGACTCGACTTTACGACTTGAAAACATTGATTGAAGGTGAAAGAGCCAAAATTGAAGAATTCATCCCTCGCCATATTGCTATCCGCTCGAGGTAGGGCCACCACAATCCACAACCCGACGGAGGATCTCATCGAGCACCACTGGC
The DNA here is from genome assembly GCA_005191435.1 of Raddia distichophylla. Taxonomy (NCBI): domain Eukaryota; kingdom Viridiplantae; phylum Streptophyta; class Magnoliopsida; order Poales; family Poaceae; genus Raddia; species Raddia distichophylla. The sequence continues at coordinate 296,765 of SPJY01030015.1, read as the reverse complement.
AACTGCGCAATGGGCGGTAACTTTGTTTCGTATGACAAAACTTGTAAATTCCATCTCATTTCAGTGCATTTTTATTAATAATGTTTTGTATTGCAAAAAATAATGCATTTCCCTAACATTGCATATCCCTTTCACCATTACTAACAAATTAGTTGAGAATTGGCACCAAAAGGGATTCATCATTAAATTGGGGCATGGAAAAGTTCATGAATAGTAAAGGGTTCATCCCTTTTTGAACCTATTTCATGCCCACCAAAAGTTAAAAAGGTTCAAAAAAGGTTTCAAAATGGAGCCATGCATTAAACATGGCCTAAATTGGGGTCCCACCCACCCGAGCCCAAAACCGATGATCACTGTTGGGAAAGTTGCAAAAAGGGTCCGCGTTAAACATGGCCTTAGGAACATGCTAACAAATAGGTGGATCGCTGCATCTAAGGAGGTAGTGAATATTAAACTTGAGCCCCCTTCAACATCTTGTTGATTGTCTGATTGCATCAAAACTAACCAAAGGCTTGTGGTGCTAAAATGGAATAGACAGATGGGTTTATGGCACATCAATGACTGACCCTGACTAAGAGAAAAAAAAGTGAGATAGGACACAGGGTGAGGGTGAGTTTTATCCATCAATATCTACTCCGATTATGGCCCTGCACCTAAGCCCATCTAAATTGCTTTGAACCGCCCAAGCTTGGTTGGTTTGTTGCATAACTTGCTCTCAATGGATGTTTTTCCACTCTGGTAAAGCTGGGTGGCTTTACCTGTTACCTGTGTCAATTGATTACAGTTTAGTAGTTAGGGGAAGCTACCTATTTTTTGGAGCCCTTCCTTTGTTCATCAGGTTCCCTCAGTAACTTTTCAAGTAATCATTTATAGTTGTAGTCATACTCTATCTCCACCTTTTGTAATTCTTGAAAGAAATAAATTTTGCAATCAAAATACCATACATAAATTGAACCACTGAGTATATCAACAGTTCTGTGATGCTACTTTCTTGATTTGTGATATGGCACATGGTTGTTTACTCATCCAATAGAAGTACAACTGGCGAAAGCTTATGCTGTGGTCTGTTTTGTAGAATGGTCTCAATGTTACTCCTGTGATTGGCTTTCTTTCGGATAAAGCTTTATTCAAGCCTGTCCTGAATAAAGCTGAAGTGGAAGACATCTTTGACGCACCTCTGGAGATGTTTCTAAAGGTACTCCTAGTATTTGCAAATATTTCTTTTCTCATATGAGATTCTTCATCAGTTTCTTATGTTGTTAAAGTATGTTTTCATCACTTGGTTCACATCTCTATCATATCTCTAGGATGATAACCGGAAAACGCAAGAAATGAATTGGATGGGCATAAATATTCCAATCCAATCTTTTGACTATCAGGCAGGGGACAAAAAGTTTATGATCTGGGGATTAACTGCACACATTCTGACCCGTGCTGCATCAGTCTTTCTACAGAGGCAGCCATCATTCGTTGAGCTTCCCAGACCCAGATATGTAAGTGCACCCGTTGCTAACAAGAATGAACCGAAGCCCTGATAGAACATCAGTAAAGTCTGTAAAATGTACTTTCTTGTATAGCACAGAAAATACATTCGGATTGTGAGATTCAGGTAATGGACATTATGTGCAAAAGAAGAATGTTGCTACGAAATTAGAGAAAATAGGATAATTTCTTTTCACTTTAGAAAATGAAAGCTACTACATATGTTACACGGAGTATCATCTGGTTTATGAATCAATAGGCCTGCATTTTCAGCATTTTGGGGTGTTTGCAATCATATTTTGTCGGTGAGATAACTTGCCATATTTTATCGCTATGGAGCAAACTCAGCAAAATCAGGAGACGACACTGGAAATGAATCAATAAGCCCACATGGTGTAATGCTGAGGATCAGTGCCGCCTGTGCCCGGCAGCTCCTCACTTCTTGCCTGGTTGGCGCCGTTTTTCTGAGTTGCTTATGAACCCCGGGAAGCCGCAGTTGGGAGACTTGGGAAGCTCTATATAATGCAACAGTCTTTATTGGCCATATATTTGGCTGGCATTGTTCTCTAGTCTTGAGTACTCTTTAACAATTCATGCCATGCATAAAACTTTATGAAGTTGTACCTCAGGGATCGAAGGTCTCACAGAGACCATTGAAAACATGCTCACAGGCACAATGGTGATGGTAGCACTCTCCGAGCAATGATGTCAGTTGTTTTTCTTTCATAAATGACCGTGAATACTGCCTGGAGGGTAATTAACAGTGTGTGCATGATCGATTCATGTACGAGAATGTTTTCTACATTTGAAATGAGGACAACGAAACAATTATTTTTTGTACTGGGAGGGGTACCCTGTCGTTGTTGATTCCATACTCTCTTTATTGGTTATCAATTGTGGCTATTTTGTACCTTTCCCTTCTTGAATGTATGTGCATTTTGTATACCACAAGTAGTCCATATTTAGAACACATGCAACAAGAAGTAATTTTTAATTTTTTTTTATAATAATTTAAGATTTACCACTCCCTGTATCAATGATATGGGTTCTAAGCCTCAAATAGCAACATGTTCATATAGAAATTGCACCTATCTCTTATATATGTGAATTAAATCCGGTAAATCTCAACTTAGCAGATCGCTTTGATGAAGGTCATTATTCTGCTGGGTTTCGTCGTAGATAGCATATCAAAAGTAGCTTGCAGTTGTGCAGCCAACTACCCAAAAACCTGACTACCCTCACCTATGTAGGTCCTTGGGCAGAGCGTGGTATTGGAGACACTGCCCAAAGCGCGCTGTGCTCTGCAACTCTCGGTTCAGTGAGGAGACTGTTTGCCGCTCACCAAGAATTATCGTCCAGGAAGGTCTGGATGAGGGGTATCTTAACGAAAATCTAAGAATAGCGTGTTATTGGGTACAAATTTTATAGTAACATACGTTGACAAAAAATCTTTCAAGTGACATATAATTAATTTTCCCCGCTATTCAAACATGACTGTATCTGATTCCGCCTAATTTTATAATTGCGTGGACCATGGAGCCTTAAACCTGTGGAAGTGTATAAACACGGATAATGCTCCCATGCGGGCGTTCAATACGCTGGAAAAGCCCGGACGATCACATCACCGACCTAGACCCCGCTATCACATTTCTTCCTTTCAAATGTTTCAATCTCCTCCCTCTCCTTATTCTCTCTTCCTAAAAGTATATCCAATGAAACTTAACTTAAAATAACTTAGTATTGTAGTAAATAAATAGAAGATAGAAATGCATATTAATAGTGAAAAAGATGTATCAATAGTGGTTGGGACAGCCTAAATTAGGCTTTTATTGAAGATTGGCCTAAGAGACAGTGTTAGAGAAAGACTTCTCTACTTGGCTGCTAACCCCCTTACAAGTCGGCTGGCTACATCTCTCTCCCCCCTCCCTCCCTTCTTCTCTCTCTCTCCCTCTCTAATTTGTGCTGCTACTCCCCCTCCAAGCCATCTACTCCCCTATAGGTGACCAAAGAAAGAAAGTAGTAGGACTCGTCAGATTTGGAGAACAGAATGGTTGTATTTGGAGAAGACGCAACGTCAAATTTTTAGATTAGGACATTACGCATGTGAGTATAAAACATTTTATTTGCTTTTGTGAAACACATGTTTGCTCTTGTAAACATTCTCTTTTACTCATGTTTCACTTGCTTTCTCTATCGAAACATATGATTGTCCTCATAAGGTATCCCATGCTCCTGTAAAACACCCGCAAAATTGCTTGAAACTTTTTGTTTGCTCATGACACATTGCTTTTATGGATTAAAACATATCTTGATAATTGCTGAAACATTTTGTGTCAACGTTTGAAACAATGTTTTACATGATCCGCTATAGCGGCTATAGTGGTTTGAGCGGGGTCTAGCTATTGATAAAAGTCGGCTATAGCGGGCTATAACGGCATTTAGCGGGTTATAGCTTGTTTAGAGAAGTCATCCGCTAAATGACATAGCCGGAGATTTAAAACCTTTTTCATGATAAATCAAAATATTTTGATAGAACTTCAGTTTTTGTTTCTCATAGTCGATACTCATGTCCTAGCCATGAGTAATATTTAAAGCATTCTATTTACTTTTAGGAATATTCTATTTGCTCATATGAAATATTGCTATTTTTGTAGCACAAAACTTCGCTCCTTTCGTTTGGAAGAAACTATCGAAACATTTCGCTACATTATTGAGAACAATGTTTTTACGCAAAAAAAAAAAGCAAAATGTTGAAGTAGTACTCGAACCTTGTTTCTAATAATAACTACTCATAAAACTCATATTTATTTAAAAAATACCTGTTTTTTTTATTTGGATCGGATGTCTGATCTAAGGCACCTCCCTGTAAAGTATAAACATTGCAATTCCATTCGTCGTGGGAATACTAACTTGCTGGGAGCTGAGCCCCTGATGAACACTGAACTTTTAGGAATATTGTATTTGTTCATACGAAATATTGCTATTTTTCTAGCACAAAGCTTCGTTTCTTTAGATTGGAAATAACTATCGAAACACTTCGCCAGAATATTGAAAACAATGTTTTACGTGATAAAAGCAAAATGTTGAAGTAGTACTCGAACTTTGTTTATGATAGTCACTTCTCATATTTACAAAAAAACATATTTATAAAAAAATATCTGATTTTTTATTTGGATCGGATGTCTGATCTAATCCCTGTAAAGTATAAACATTGCAATTCCATTCGGCGTGGGAATGCTAACTTGGTGGGAGCTGAGCCCCTGATGGACACTGTTTGCCCCCCAAAACAAACTGGTTGCTTCATTATTGTCGTTGACTCTGTGGAAGCTTTATCATGCTTTCTGAAAACTTTGTGCTCTCTGAGATGCGAAAACGACATGGAAACAGCTCCCACACACTCAAAAGCGTGCCAAGTGAATTGCAGGCCGCCATACCACAACCACCGCGGCAGTATAAAGCAGCGAGAGAATACCCTGGAAAAATTAATCGGCAATAGGTTAGCTACATCCAAGAATTAATGAGCAAGAAAGCTGCATGCTCCGGCTAATTAATCGAGGAAGGGGAGAGAATCAAGAGATCGGCCGGCCGTAGCCATGTGCTGTGGCGGCGGCGACGGTGACGGCGAGTGCCGGCCGCTGGGGTGGCTGCTGGGCCTGCTGTTCGCGCTGCTCGCCGTCCTCGTCTCCGTCGTCGGTGCCATCATCTGGATCATCGGGTACCCAAGTTCCAAGAAACGATCTTTATTTCTTAATCTGCATCCTTGGGGGCATATGATTAATGATTATGAACTTGCTTACAATCCGGGCTCGGTGATGGTCCATACGCAGGCTGCCGATCTCATGCATCTGCCCCTGCTGCCTGTGCGTGACAGTGGTGCTAGAGGCGGCAGTGGAGCTCATCAAGGCGCCGCTGCATGTCATGACCTGGTTCACCTCCAAGATACCCTGCTAGCTACTGTCCATTACTCGTTCGATCGTGCTGCCAATATGTGGTGGGGTTGATGGTTTGTGTATGTTCGAGCTCGTTGAATTGGCCGTGCGAATCAATCGAGTTTCAGACGGGTTTTCGTTTCCTTGGTGTTCGTCTTTGATCCCCTTCCTTTTCGCTTTCTTTTTTGTGGATTGGCTCGTCATGAGATTAATGACCGTGCAGCTCCTGCTCCGCAAGTCATCTGTGGTGGCGATTACGAAATGATTGTTGAAATTTGGTGGCTTCTGATCCCGTTCTTGCACGGTTCTTCAACGCGTAGTTCAGCTTCTGTTTTTCGCAGTTGGGTCTGATCTGCCAGCGGGTTGTTCAGTGGGCTATAAAGTTCATGTCCGTGCTGCCCGTGCAACAGCACACGGGCAGCCACAGTCAGGGCCAGCCCTAGCATTTCGAGCCCGCAATGCGAAATTAGAACAATTTTTTTTAAAAAAAAGGGCTAAACGATGTTAACATTACAAGAGACACAACGATCAAATAGGTCCATGATTTTACCACGGTAAAATAAAGTTTGAAATAGTGTGCAGTTGAAACATCTTGGCTTGACGGCGTGCATTTAGAAAAAGGATCAAAACACATGCTATATTGTTTTTTAGTAGAAAAAGGATTAAAAGATATATTATATTGTGCTTTTTAGTAGAAAAGGGATCAAATATATATTATATTATATTATGCTTATGAGATTAGTTTATTTGGACCTCTCAATTTAGAGGCTCTGTACGGTCATGTTGTAAATATTAGAATTTTTCTTAATATTTTAATCCACAAAATTACTATGTAAAGCATGACTAAATACAAGCACATTTCCAGTTCAATGCCATAAGTACTAGATATGAAAATATCTATCTCATACACAAGACAAAAAGAACTGAAAAACAAGTAGCAAAACACAAGGTATAAGAAAGTATACCCTTCAGCCGGAGCCGCAGCCACTATAGGCACAGGCGCGGGCGCAGGCGGAAAAATGATTTGCATATTCTCAGCCGCCATGACGGTTGATGTAGACGATCACAGTTTGTCGCAGACAAGATCGTTGATGCAGTGGAGGTGTTGTTGAATTCGATCGTTGATGTAGTGTAGATGTACAGGCGCCTTCTCTCAATGATCTAGAGACACCCTTGTCGGATGTTCCGGCGTCTCCCCGTCGAAGGTCCAGATGCACTCCTGTCGGAAGTTCCGACGCCGCACCTCCTGGTCGAAGGTATCAAGCAGTCGCGTGGAAACGCTCCCCAAAAACCTTATTGGCCTTCTGTCCCGAGCAGGATCACGAGAAGGACAAGGTTCCGGAGGCCTGCTCTCTCGGCTCCCTATGCACGCAAGGAACAGAGACGGGGATGGCAAAAGACAGCGCTACGAAAGGAAGGACTGGAGTATGGAAGGACCGGGAGGCGAGACAGAAAGGAAAGCGCAGGCATCCCTTATATAAGCGGGCATCAGAGCAACGGACAGCGAATCAATGGGCGTATGTTACCAGCCATCAACCACGTCGGTTTCGTAACGGACGCAATTAGGACATCAGTTACGAACCAATGCCATCAAGACGTCGATTTAGAAACTTCCGTCGGTTACTGGAAATAAGGCAGCTGAATTAATTCCAAAATGGCAAAACCTTCCGTATCCGCATACCCGTCGCACGTCTCGTCTCGACTCGACTCACACACGCACATGCACACGCACAGGCACACGCACACGCCACGCCTTGGCTCGAGCTCGGCGCGCGCGCTTGTGGCTTGCCATTTTCCTTTTCTCATCCTGGTAATTGAGAGACACACGACCCAACTATTTAAGTTAGTGAATCCCTCTCTCAATTTCCCGTATGGTACTAAACCTTTATTACTCCTAGTATTTCACGTGGGCCTTTGAAATTTTAATTAATTAAATTAAACGGGCCAACCCAATTTAATCTAACAATCCCCACCAAATTCCAAGGCGAATATGAAATACTCTTAGTTCCACCGTAGTTTGATATACCAGTGTTTCAATTGAGACTGTTAAGTTGAACTTCCATCTAGAACAGAGGTTACACTCCTCCACAACTGAACAATGGACTAAGCCTTGAATTGACAGTTTTGTGTGAATAAGTTTTACCAGAGTCCTCTACTGATATTAGGCTGCTAAATGCATCCCCTTAAGTCATACTCCTTGGCCTTTCATGAGCTTCTAGAGATCACCCAATCTCATAGACTGTGACTAGCAGTCGAACTCATATAGGTGTATTCCTTATAAGATGTTCTGTAGGATAACATCTCTGCTTATCAAAAAGCCACTCGGAATACATTAAGGTATAACCAACTTGCCATACAGAATAGGAGAGTATTGCATCTCCAACGGAGTAGGCTATGTACAAGAGTACTCTCCTCTCAGCCAGTCACTAGCTTATTTCAACATCCTACTTCACGGGATCTTCGATCATATAGGATGAGTTTCCACTAAGACATGACTCATGTGGGTCTCAAACTCATCTTCCTCAATGCTTCATCTATCACATTTCGTGATAGTCCCTTTGTAAAGGGATCTGTCAGGTTTTTAGCCGTCTGGACATAGTCCAACGCTATTACTCAGGAGTTTCTCATTTTTCTGACAGACTTCAACCGCCTCTTAACGTGCATTGATGACTTCATGTTATCCTTTGAACTGTTGACCTTGCTAATCACCATTTGATTGTCACAGTTTAAAAGAATAGCAGGCACCGGTTTCTCAATCACTGGTAAGTCCATCACAAGTTCACGTAGCCAATCGGCTTCAACAGTGGTAGTGTCTAATGCTGTGAGTTCTGCTTTCATAGTTGACCTCGTTAAAATGGTCTGCTTGCAAGACTTCCAGAAAACAACTCCACCACCCAAGTGAACATATATCCACTTGTGGCTTTTATTTCAACAGCATCAGATCTCCAGTTTGAATCACTATAACCCTCCAGTACCCTTGGGTACCCGGTGTAGTGAATACCGTAGCTTGATGTTCCCTTTAGATAACGCATTACTCTCTCTAGAGCACGCCAATGATCATCTCCAGGGTTTGAAACAAACCGGCTAAGTTTACATTAAACGAGATATCAGGCCTCGTAGCACTAGCTAAATACATCAGTGAGCCAATGATTTGAAAATATATCAATTGATCCTTTGCTATTCTTTGGTTCTTTCGTAATAGCACACTTGGATCATATGGTGTTGGAGCAGGTTTGCAATCGCTAAAACCACAGCGACTCAAAACCTTTTCCACATAATGGGACTGCTCAAGTGTGATCCCATCGTTATCTTCTCTTAACAATTTAATGTTTAAGATGACATCCGCTACTTTCAAATCTTTCATTTCAAAGTTTTCTGATAAAAAATCCTTGACTTCCTTAATCACATTAAGGTTAGTCCCGAAAATTAATATGTCATCAACATATAGACACAAGATCACTCCTTCTCCCCCACCATAGCGGTAATACACACATTTGTCAGCTTCATTCACAACAAAGCCGACAGATATCAAAGTTCTATCGAACTTCTCGTGCCACTACTTAGGTGATTGTTTAAGACCATACAAAGATTTCAACAATCTACACACTTTTTCTCCATGATCCTTTACTATAAATCCATCTGGCTGATCCATATAGATTTCCTCTTCCAACTCTCCATTAAAGAAAGCCGTCTTTACGTCCATCTGATGGACGAGCAGACCATAGGAGGAAGTTAAGGATAGTAGTACTCTAATAGTGATCAATCTGGCAACAGGTGAGTAAGTATCGAAGAAGTCCTCGTCTTCTTTCTGGGTATAACCCTTGGCCACAAGCCTTGCCTTGTACTTTTCAGTCGTACCATCAGACCTCAGCTTCTTCTTGAACACCCACTTGCATCCTACAGGTTTACACCCATAAGGACGTTCAACAACTTCCCAAGTTCCATTGCCCAAGACGGAATCCATCTCACTCTGAACTGTTTCCTTCCAATAGTCAGCGTCCTGAGATAAAAAAAGCCTCTTCAATGTTTCTTGAAGTATCATCCACTAGATATACAATGAAGTCATCACCAAAAGACTTTGAAGTCATTTGTCTCTTATTCTTACGAGTTACTTCATTGTCTTCGTCTATTAGATTTTCTTCAAGTGTTGTTTCATTTTTTATTATAGGAGTGGTAGGTTTAGAAGAGAAGATTGGTTCTTGGCTAGATGAGCTAGGTGTCTCTTTTATTGGAAATATGTGCTCAAAGAATGTGGCATCATTAAACTCTAAAATTGTACCTTCATACATATCGGGTACTCCAGAATTTACTATTAAGAATCTATGTCCAACACTGTGAATAGCATAACCAATAAAGACACAATCAACGGTTTTTGATCCAAGCTTAAGCTTCTTTGGAACTGGCACATTGACCTTAGCCAAGCTGCCCCAAGTACGTAAATAAGAGAGATTTACTCTTTTTCTTTCCCATTCCTCGAATGGAATGATTTATTTATTCTTTGTAGGAACCCTGTTTAGGACATGACATGCAGTCAATATAGCCTCACCCCACCATTCCTTGGAAAGTCCCGCTGTTTCTAACATGGCGTTAACCATCTCAGTTAGAGTGCGGTTCTTTCTTTCGGCAACCCCGTTTGACTGAGGCGAATAGGGAGGCGTCCTCTCATGGATTATTCCGTGTTCCTCGCAGAATGAATTAAACTCACTAGAAAAGTATTCTCCACCACGATCTGACCTAACCCGTTTGATTTTCCTATCAAGTTGGTTCTCAGTTTCAGCTTTATAGATCTTAAAATAGTGAAAAGCCTCATCTTTTGACTTTAATAAATACACATAGCAAAATCTAATAGAACTTACCACCCTTTGTCAACTCCCCATTCATCTCGCACAAATCGGTATGAACTAGTTCTAACGGTGCCAAGTTTCTCGCCTCTGCTGCCTTGTGAGGGCTGCGAGGTTGTTTCGATTGCACACATACTTGACACTTAGAACCTTTGACTTGAGTAAATTTTGGGATTAAATTCATACTGGCTAATCGCATCATGCAACTAAGATTTTGACAAAGTCGTAAATGCCAAACATTAGATTCATGATTACATACATGATTTACCACATTGTTCATGTCCAACAAAGACAAGCGGAACAAGTCTCCGCTCTCATAGCCTTTTTAATAAAAGATCCAAATTTAGAAATAACACATTTATTGGACTCAAACGCTAACTTATAACCATCTCTACACAATAGAGATCCGCTGACAAGGTTTTTATTAATTGCAGGTACATGTTGCACGTCCTTCAATCGCACGACCTTGCCTGAAGTAAACTTCAGGTCAATTGTACCGACTCCACGTACAAATGCCTGCGATTCATTCCCCATCAACACGGAGGCAGCCCCTGCGACCTGGTAAGAAGACAATAGGGATCTATCAGTATAAACATGTATATTGGCCCCTGTGTCAATCCACCAGTCAGGTGAATGACATACTGAAAGAACAGTAGGTACTGTTACATACCCGGATGTTTCTACCTCAGTATTGCCAATAACAGCATTAGCGAACTTTTTCTGCTTGTCTTTACGATCAGGGCAATCCTTAGCCCAGTGATCAGTATCATCACAGACAAAGCAGTTCGCTGCCTCTAGTGCTCCATGACATAAAGTTCGCTGCCTGCGTTAGAGACTCCAAACTTTGCCTCTAGTGCGTCCCATAATTCTTTACCACTAGGCAAAATCATATACACATCAACAAGATTTTTCCCAAGAGCGCTAATCACGGTGCCTCTAAACAAGTTATCTGCAGCCGCGAAGGCACTCTCCTGCTCAGGAGAGAGCCCTCCCTAAGGCTGTGGCTTGCCTTGTGCAACATGATAGACATTCATGGCAGTCAACCATAATATTATTTTGGCGCGCCAATGTTTGTAATTTGCGCCGACAAACACAGTTGGCTTAAGTGCGGCAGCAAAACCAGTAGTTGTAAAATTCCTAGGATAAGGTTTTGGGATTGTCAAAAATATTTGGAATTTTTCAATATTTTAATCCACAAATTTACTATGTAAAGCATGACTAAATACAAGCACATTTCCAGTTCAATGCCATAAGTACTGGATATGAAAATATCTATCTCATACACAAGGCAAAAAGAACTGAAAAACAAGTAGCAAAACACAAGGTATAAGAAAGTATACCCTTGAGCCGGAGCAACAGCCACTACAGGCACAGGCGCGGGCGCAGGAGGAAAAATGACTTGTACATTCTCAGCCGCCATGACGGTTGAGGTAGACGATCACAGTTTGTCGCAGAGAGGAGGAACGATGCACTAATGAAAGGTTAAAGTGATCAAGTTGACAGAACTTCTAATTATGGAGTAATACCTTCTCTCATGGTGATCGTGCTATAATAAGAGACCAACTTGAAATATTTAACTTTCATATGAGGTATTAGTCTTGTATTTCTATGTTTTCATTTTAATTTTTAAATATTCATATGTGCACCAGACCATAATTTCAATAAAATAATTGTTATCAAATTTTGTGAGCGTGTGCAAATGTTATCAAATTTTGTGAGCGTGTGCAAATGTTATCAAATTTTGTGAGTATATGCAATTGTTTAGATTTGTTCTTTAGTGCACCGTAGTTATGCCCAGGTTCCTCTAAAATCATGGCTCCGCCACTGCTCGTCTTAGTTGTGGCTAAGGTTGGGTGTGTTTGTTGGTGCACTTGCAAATTCTTTGCCCACTTGATGTGGCTTTGTAATACCGCAACCAAAACAATATAATACACAAAAGTTCATCATGTCCTACCTCTCTTTCATGTTGCTTGTGTGCGATTATTGAGCATTTTTTAATGTGTGCAAGTTTCGATCCTTTTGTGCTCAGTTAATTGTTTTGGTGCGAGGATTCAGAAAGTTGATCCTTTTAATTGGTTTGACGACAATCCTTTCCTAGACCTATGACTTCTCTTTTTTCTGGAACTTTCGTTGGAATTTCTTAGTTATCTCGCATCACCATGGTTTGAGCTTCTTCTTGGTGATTGGAGGGTCAATGTTCATACCAAATTAAGGGGTATCATCATAGATCGCATTGGTCATCAACTACCTATGGATATAACCATAGTTTGAGTTTTACATATTTGTTCTCCAAGCGTTTGTGCCTTTGACCAAGAGGGTCCTCAACACGCCTACCATGTGTTCCATGGATTGCTTGTGAGGGGTTTTGGTGTGAGAAAGCCTTGCAAACCTTGAAACTCCCATTCACCCCCTCTGTTTATTGTAGCTTGGTTCCAAGATCAAAAGATATGAACGATTTATATTCAGTAATATGTACCGTAAAATTTCTCATGCCATAATCTCTGCCCCCTCCCCATCAAAATTGGACTTCCATGATTGTGTTTTATGTGAGTTAATTCCCTCGACCCTACAAAAATAAGTTGCCGCTGCTGGTTTTGAGCCAACAAGTAGCGATGATACGATATAGAAGGGGTGTGTGTAGTAGTGGTAGTATTTGATTGTGTCAGTATGTGTTTGATACCTCTAACAATTTCTCTTAGAGTTTCACAGTCCTCTTTACTGAGCCACTATCGTTTATTGTGATAACACTATGTTGTCTACCTCCTCACAAACCCAGCACAACATCAACGTACCAAGCATGTTAAGATCGACTTGCACTTCCTTCAAAAACGCGCTGCTGTCGACTGGTGGCAAATCGGGGGTCACCGTCGGTAATGAATTTGTTGTGGGGTTATGCGCTAGAACCAAGCCAGATGGTAACACAAGACAGTGATTTATACATATTTGGGCCCTCAACTAGGAGGTAATACCCTAGTCCTGTGCTCTGGGATTATGTTTCTGCGTGAACTCGCAGATGATGGAGATGTCTATGCTGATGTAGCTATTTTTTTGATTCTATGCCCCCTACCCCTCCCTTTATATAGTGCAGGGGATTAGGTTACATGGTTCAATCCAGTACATGGTACTAAATTCAGTTATACTGGTGCATGATATGCAAGTATGAATCTCCTAATTACATTGGAGCTCAACTCTTTTTTTTTTTAGAGAATCCTTGGTGATCAAGTTATGCGTAACCCGAGTGAACCCGAGTGGTCTCTATCCCGATCCAACCGGCTTGAATCGCTCCCCATCTGTCTCCTCATGGTCCTTCTAGAGGATACCCGGAGCCCATGTAGTCCATAGTAGCCCCCGAGTGCTTTACGATCGAGTCTGATGTCCGACCGACTAGTCTTGTCAGTGTCTCTTGTGATTTGAAAAGAGATTGTAAAGAACTCAAGAAATCTTAAGTCTTTTATGTTGAAAAAAACGCCTGGCTCGGCAATATCGAAATTCCAGCTTTTCGACCTATTTGGCACATCACTTCAACAGATGAATTCGGCTACATGACACCCACTCTCGCATTGAGAAAGCAGCAATCGACTCATCATGGAGCATGCCTTATGCCACGCAATCACTGCTTCCGTCTTGCGGCATGCTATGAGTTATGCGTTTAAATAATGTAAGGCATCAGACGCCTGGCCTTCGCTTGCACGTTCCAACACTCGGCCCTGCATGGGGCATGTCTTTCAGTTGAGTGGTACCTGTCCCGAGCGGAGAAGGGATCAGCTGTCGACCCACTTAAGGGCATACCGATTGGATACAGTTTAGCTGAGAGGTATTTGTATCTGGGTAGCAATATACAACTAGCGACCTTTTAAAAAGGCATACCTTCAAAACAGTACCCAAATTTCACTAACACCCAACCTTGAACATGCAAAGTCAGCTAGTGACCCAACATGGGGTATGCCATAAAACATTTTTCAATGTGGTGCTTCCGGTCATATGCCCTCAAGGGTGTACCGAGGCCGAATTAGGCTCGATGTTAACATGTCACCACCGTTGGTGGCGCGTTGTTATGAAATCCTATTAAGGGGTTGCTCTTTGCTTATTTGGCCCAAGCCCATTTTAGGGAAGGCGAAGAGTTTTCATGCCCTTCTCACCCAGCCGAAGCGTCACGCGCCTCCGCCGGGAAACGCAACCGCACCCACTCCCGTCCCATCGCTCTAATGGTTTTACTGTGTTTAGAACGGATAGCGAGGTGCGTCTCTTGAACTTCTTCGTGTATAAAAAAGGCCTAGATGTAGCGCATTGCTCCACATCCAGTGTTCAAGCTTTTTCTTCCCTTTCTCCCCTCTTTCTCTCCAAGCTTCTCCCCTCTTTCTCTCCTAGCTTCTCCCCTTTCTTCACAACAGAATTGAAGGTCAAGGGGAGCAAATGGATGAGTGGATCACAGCCGCCGCCGAAGACGCCGCCGCTTAGGCTGTCTTGGATGCTCTTTGGAGGCAGTTCCACGAAGCTACTGCCGAAATCCACGCTAAAGAATCCATTAGGGTTCTAATTCGCAGATTCCCGCAGCTGTACCAAGTGCGTATCCAACTAAGGGACACACTAGTCGATGCTCTGCTGGCGGATGGATGGCACTAGAGGTGCCTTCAACAAGTGCCTCGCCCTCCTCGCCAGGAGAAACAGTCTTTTTTTCTTTTGCTTTTCTGCGAGCCAACAACGAGCCCTAGCTCACTATGCTACGCCACAGAGTGTCTGTAATCTGGCCTAAGAGCCATAATGAAAAACCTTTTGGAGAAACTGTGTGATTCCTCGCCATGATCTTCTTAGCCGATTGTTAATCATCAAATCTCCGACTGATGTCGTCTTCATCCGAGTAGTTAGAACCATGTGTTTCCCGAACTAGTACCCGATGTCTTAGCAAACCTTTCGAGGAATATCACTCAACCATCCGAGTGGTTAGCCAAGCTCCCTTGAAAAGGCCGCATTCTAGCTTCAAATAAAGCCCAGCCAAAATGCGCAACGTGGCCCTTTATATTTGGGAACAGGGAAACGAATCGCTTCACCCCGCCCATTTCTCGCACCAGCAGTTTGTCCGCTCCAGCAAACTTCGCCGCTAGGGTTTACCTTCTTCGTGTTCTCCGCCGCCACCGCCGCTGATCTAGCCATGGCTCCTCCATCTCCTGCTGCCCCGAAAGCGGCCACGAGCGCTAAAGAGTGGATGAAGTCCATCACTACGGACCGGCGGCTGCAAAGGTTTGTATCCGCCGGCGTGGTCCTCTCGGTCTGACGAGGTAGTGGTCTTCGAGTCCTTCTTTCTTCGCGGCTTCGGCCTTTCTTGTTCTTCCTTCTTCTAGGGGTTATTGCACTTCTATGGGATCGAACTGACCCATCTTAACCCCAATTCAATCTTTGAAATCGCGGTCTTTATCCACGTCTGCGAGGCGTATCTCGGGATCGCACCTCATTTCGATCTTTTTAAATCCCTTTTTCTTCTCAAGCCTTTTCCCAACAAAATTTCCCCCAGGCGGCATTTCAAGTGGTTTTATTGCGCCAATCTTCCCCAGTCCTTCCGTCATTCAGAGGAGAATGTCCCACAGTCCGCATCTCCTGGTCCCTCCCCTCGCTGAGAGCGAAGCGAGACAGGTTAAAGAACTGCTTCCCCTTCTTGGGAACCTGAAGACCAAGGGGCTAACTGGCATTGGTGTAGTCATAAACTATAGCTTCCGCCGTGTCCAGCCCATTAAAGAAAGGGTGCATCTCAAATTTGAATATTCGGGATCCAAAGATGCCACCCGAGAGAGGGAAGAGCAACTCTCCAAGAAATCTCTGATCAGCCGAGTGGCTGAGCTTTTTTGCACCTGGCTCGCTTATAGAAAATGAGAACTGTCTAGGCCCATACCATTTGTCGAACCCTCCTCCAGCGGTAGGCAGAGAATTCCCCTCAACTTTGACTGTCATTAAGAAATCCCATCATAACCGACTCAGCTTGACCCTTGTGCAGGGACGTACCACATTCTTCTCTACACATCCAGTCCCCGAAGCCCCCAGCCACATGGAGGCACCAGTCAAAAGTCCTACAGAGAACTCGGCTGATGCTCCTCCAGCCAGGAAAGGCAAGGGAATCGTCTTAAAAGACTCGAACGAGGACGAAGATTAAGATGATGTCCCGCTCCTGCGCCGACGTCGTCAAGACTCAAGGTCTAGCCCTGCTCCCGCTGAGCGAGCTCCAAGCCCTCCATCTCCCCCAATTGTCAGCCTAGAGGCCACATCAGAGGCAAGTAGCCCCTTCAGTTCCGCTCTGAGTAGTCAAACCACTTGGAGAGGAATAGGAGTCAAGTTCACCGCATCGCAAAGTTTTTCCCTCGCAACTGTATCCTTTGATTATTTGTAAAGAGATCATTGTCTTAAAATCTTCGACTGCCCACAGGAAACCCATCTCGGGTACCTCTTGGGGCAAGCGCAGCACCAAGACTCCAACTCCTGCTCCTTCTGCTCCTTCGCATTCCAGTTCTCAAGTAGAGCCCTCTCCAGACAAGGATCCGGCTCAGCACACAGCGCCTCAACCTACCTTTCTGCCATCTCCTGCCTCTCATCAACCTTCGTCGGCAAAGCGAAAAATCCTAGCCCCAACTCCAGAAAGCTTGGAACCAGAAATGGAGGAGATTTCTCGCCTTACTGCCAATGCCAACCCACCTCCACTCCGAGTGAAGTGAAATACATGGAAAGCTACGAGGTTGACGACGAACAGGAGACCGACGAGTGGGAGACGTTGCAAAATGAAGCGAAGTTCAGCGTCAATATGCTTGAGGTAAACTCTCTTCACGTCTTGAATTCCTATCTCAATCAGAAAATGTGCCTGATCCTTCCTCCTAAATGTGCCTGATCCTTCCTCCTGCCCCCGCGCAACGTATGAGCAGGAGGGCTACACAAAAGACTTGGTGCCTCCAGAAGGCCGTTAGCCAGCTGAAGTTCATAGATGAGTAAGATCCCCCGAGCGACGTTAAACTTAATATTGTGATGGAATGCTCCTTTACGATCAATCTTTTCTGCATACTTTTGTACAAAGCTCTGAACGAGAACCAACAAGTGATGGAATCGAGACAAAAGGCCATGGAGGGATAGGTGTTTCTGGCCAACACCCAACCTGAGAAGTTGACTCAGGAGCTGAAGGGTAACTCTCTAACTCAGGCTCTCCCTGGCTCAATCCCATCAGGACCCTGATCACTTCATGATAACCGACTGATTCTATAGCCTATCAACTAAAAACCAAGGCCCAGTTACAGGTATTCGACGAAAAGGTGAAGTCTGTCATCGAGATACACAACCGTACTCTGAAGGCGGTAGCTTCTGTGCTTCAATATATCTATCCTGAAGAAAAGTTGCCATCCGATGTTGACGTAGTGGTGGCGCGACTCGAAGGCGCTCCCGCACAGCTCAAAGCCTTCGCAAATGAAGTGGCGAAAACTTTCACGAGCCAAGCTCTGCATATCATGAAATCCCATTACCTTGACGTAGATTTTGACGCTGTGCAGGAGGGTTTTGCCTGCTCCGAGGAAGAATCCTCGACCCTTATGGAGAAAGCCCGAGAGACCTCCGCCACATTGGTAGAAAACTTTAATTTGTAAATGATTTAATATCTGCAAATTTAATTGATCCTCGATACTGCTGATCGCTTTTACCCGAGTACTTGATTCATCTGCTTTTTCGTGTAACGCTTTTGCCGACTGGTCCATCCCCCGAGTGCTAGGAATTAGCGCTTGGACTTTTTCCTATGCACATGCCGAGTAACTAAACATTGTCTATGACAAATATTAGCGCCACTACTCAGGAATTTCATGATACCCGAATTCGACCATCATATGTAAATAGAAAATAATTTTATTGATAAGATAGGGTGCGGTGAATCCGCACACTATTTAGTGTAGCCCCCGACTTACTACTTAGTTGTGTACGGCTGAGTAGCAACTCAAACGAGCAACTAATTTACAATGTTGGAATATAGGACTCAACAATAAAAACGACATACCTGCTTGATATTCTAGGTGTTAGGCACATCCAATCCATCTTCACATTTTAACCGATAAGCCCCTGTGTGCGTCACTTCGTCAATCACATAGGGGCCTTCCCAGAGTGGGGAGAGTTCATGCTCGTGCTCCTGATTCCTTCGGAGGACCAGATTTCCTTTGGAGGACGCACGACCCCGTACGTTGCGCTGATGATAGCGATGCAGGCCCTGTTGGTACTTAGCTGATTGGATCATTTGCTGCTTCCCTGGCCTCCTCAAACCGGTCGAGGTCTCTTAATCTCCCTTCATCCGACTGGTTGTCGCTGTAGCTGCATACCCGTAGGGATCGGAATCTCAATTCAGTCGGGAGAACCGCTTTTGAGCCATAAACTAGGAAAAAAGGTGTCTGTCCGGTCGGTCGACTTGGGGTTGTTCTAAGCCCCCATAGAACTGACCCAACGCGTGGCATATGGCTTTAGGCGATCGAAAATCCTCGCTTTGAGTCCTTATAGAATCATTCCATTGGCGCGTTCTACCTACCCATTGTTTCTTGGGTGAGCCACCAAAGCGTAGCAAATCTTGATGCACAGCTTCTCGCCCCAATCTTGAAACTCACTTCTCTTGAATTGAACGCCGTTATCGGTGATGATTCGGTTAGGCACGCCAAAGCGTACGGCAATGTCCCGAAAAAACTCGCGTGCTTTAGCGGCAGTGATATCAACAACCGGTTTGGCTTCAATCCACTTTGTGAATTTGTCAATAGCGACGAAGAGATGAGTAAATCCGTCTTGTGCTCGCTTGAGAGGCCCTACCATGTCCAGATTCCAGACAACGAAAGGCCAAGAGATCAGAATTGTCTGTAAATCTTGAGCCGGCATATGAATCTTCCGTGCAAAGATTTGTCACCCGTCGCACATGCGTACTATACCTTCCGCATCCGTTACGGTTGTCGGCCAGAAGAATCCTGCCGATAGGCTTTTCTTACAAGAGCGCTTGCCGCTGCGTGATGTCCACATTCCCCCGAGTGGATATCATTCAGTAGATCCATGCCTTCTTGCTAAGATATGCAACGCCTTAGTACCCCGGAACTGCTCTTACGAAAAAGCTCGTCCCCAACTACCTTGTAATATTTTACTTCGATGTGTAATGCACTCGACCAGGCTGCGATCATCTGATAGCTCGTCACAAAAAAGTAGTCCAAGTATAGATGTGTCCACCCGGGATTAATTGATAATACCTCCGATTCTGCTTGTTCCTTCGGTGTGGATGGTAGCTTGATAGAGGGCTTGCGCAATTCTTAAACAAAAACTCCAGTCGGAACTTGCGCCCGATTGGATTCCATCCGCGCTAGCTCGTCTGCTGCTTCATTGTCTCGTCGGAGTATATGTGTTAGCTCCAAGCCATCGAATCTGTCCTCCAACCTTCGGACCTCCTGACAGTAGGGCGTCATGCTGTCGCCGATACAAGACCACTCCTTTACTTGATTGGCCACGAGTTGGGAATCCCCTCGTACCATTAACCGCCGTATGCCAAGCGATATGGCGACGCGTAGCCCATGGATGAGTGCCTTATACTCAGCGATGTTGTTGCTGATTGGAAAGAGAATCTGAAGGACGTACTGTAGCTTCTTGCCGGTTGGTGATATGAGCAAAATCCCAGCCCCCGCACTGCTGAGCATGAGGGAACCATTCAAGTACATTGTCCAACACTCGCGATTCTCCTTTGTTGCTGGGGTCTGGGCCTCCGTCCATTTCATGACGATATCGGCGTGTGCCTGAGAATTAATGGCTAGCCGAGGCTTCAACTTTATCTCTAGGGCTCCAAGATCGACTGCCCACTTCGTAATTCTCCCGGTGGCTTCCCGATTATGAAGTATATATGTCTCCAAGTGGGAAGGAAGTGACCACCGAAATCTCGTGATCATGGAAGTAATGCTTAAATTTCCGTGACGTGATGAGCATGGCGTACAAAAGCTTTTAAAGATGAGGGCACCTTGTTTTGTAGTCGCCCAATACTTCGCTGACGAAGTAGACCGGACGTTGCACTTTCTGGAGGGAGCCTTGGTCATCCCTCTCCACTATCAATGTACTGCTGACTATATGAGTCATGGCGACGATGTAAAGTAGGAAGGGCTCCTAGGGCATGGTCGGAACTAACACCGGTGACGTAGTGAGGAATCTTTTAAAGTCTTCGAAGGATTCTTGCGCTTCCGTTGTCCACTGAAAACCATCTATCGGCGTAGAAGTTTAAAGAAGGGCATGCCGCATTCTCTGAGTCGTGAAACGAATCGGCTGAGTGCCACAATGCATCCAGTGAGCTTCTGCACATCCTTCTGACGGGTCGGGGGCTTCATCTTCATGATAGCGCTGATCTTCTCTAGGTTGCCCTCAATCCCCTGATGAGATACAATGAATCCGACTAACTTACCGGATGGAACCCTAAAAACGCACTTCCCGGGATTCAATTTCATCCGATATACTATTAGACTCCCGAATGTTTTGGTCAAATCTGTTATGAGATCTGGTTTTGGTCGTGTCTTTCACGACGATGTCGACGACGTAAGCCTCCGCGTTGCAGCCAAGCTGAGTGTGAAAACACCGTTGTATGGTGTGCTGATAGATTGCGCCAAAGTTTTTCAGCCCGAACGGCATTGTGATATAGCAGAAAGCACCAAAATGCGTAATAAACAATATCTTGATGCAATCTTCCTCCTTCAAGTTGATCTAGTGATAGTTTGAGTAAGCGTCCAGTAAACTTAGGAGCTCGCACCCAGTGGTGAAATCCAACACTTGGTCGATAGGGGGGAGTCAGAAAGGATCCTTGGGACAGGCTTTATTGAGGTCGGTGTAGTTGATGCACATTCTCCATGTCTTGTTCTTCTTCTGTACCAGATCCGGATTTGCTAGCCACTCGGGGTGGTATACCTCCTTGATGAGCTGTGCTGCCAACAACTTGGTAATTTCCTCCCGGATGGCATCCTTCCGATCTGGTGCGAATATTC
The DNA here is from genome assembly GCA_005191435.1 of Raddia distichophylla. Classification (NCBI taxonomy): domain Eukaryota; kingdom Viridiplantae; phylum Streptophyta; class Magnoliopsida; order Poales; family Poaceae; genus Raddia; species Raddia distichophylla. The sequence goes on along the minus strand of SPJY01030015.1, from coordinate 275,522 downwards.
GCAAATGTTGGTTGATTGGTCTGGCCTTGTCATCAACCTGCAACGAATGCTCAGTCACCTTTCTCGGCATGCCAAGCATATCCGAAGGCTTCCAAGCGAACACATCCTAGTTTGCCCGAGTTAGGTGACGAGCACATTTTCCTATTTGCTGTCGAGCCATGTCCCAATCACGGCTGTTTTAGTCAGATCGGATGGGTCTAGCGCTATCTTCTTATTTTCTTCAGCTGCCTGGATGGAGGTTTTGGTCTACTTTTTGGCGGGTATGATCTTTCTACTCCTGAAGGGATGCGACTGTCCGTCGGATCTTCTCCATCTCGGTCGATGATCCAAGGTCTTGGCAAAGAGGACATTAATCACGCTCCCGCCATCGACTAGGACCCTCTTCAAATTTTTCCTTGAACGACCGGACACAGCACCAGTGGATACCTCCCAGAGAAGGCAATCCGATCAGGGTGGTCCAACCGATCGAAGGCGATGGGCACCTCTGACCAGCGCAGGTACTTGGGGCCGCGGGTAAGATCGCGTTGATCTCCCGATTGGTAAGTTTCTGCTTTCGCTTGGACTCATATGCGTACCCCAAATATGTAGCTAATCTCGCGCTCAGTGTCTTGGTAATCGCAATCCGGCTTCTTGACGTATCCTCCTTTGGCCTTCAACTGTTAGGAGTTGTCGGCAAACTTCTGCAGAATAAGGTAATCTTTGGCAGCATGCTTACCGCGTGGGTGAAAGGGACATACCGTCTCCATGACCTTATTGTAGTGTTGTCGTTGGGAGGCTTAGGACGATTACGCTCCACGTTGGCGACCATCTCGTCGCCCTTGCGCTTCTTGTATTTGGGCTTACCCTGTTTGTCGCTAGGCTTCTTCTTAGAGCCTCCGTTGTGGCCACCGCGATGGTTAATGATGGCATCTTCGGCGTTGGCTTCTTGATCCGCCATCGTGAACATGCCTTTGAGAGTTTGCGGGGAGTCCCGAGTCATCTGTCTGATCAACTCCTTGGATTTACACCCGACAAAGAAGGCATTAATGACTGTTTGTTCCGAAATGTCTCGGATCTCTTTCTTCTTCTTGGTGAAGCGCTTGATGAACTCACGAAGAGTCTCGTTCTTATATCGATGTAACTGTCCAATCTCCCATCTCCCGACGGGCCTCTCATAGGTCCCTTGGAAGTTGGCGATCAACTGCTCCTGTAGGTCATCCCAAGACTTGATAGAATTCTCCGGGAGTCCTGTGAGCCAGGTCTAGGCGGTTGGGGTCAAAGCAACTGGCAGATAGTTTGCCATCACGTTCTGATTGCCTCCTGCCGCGTTGACTGCCAAGGCATACACGTACAGCCAGTTCTTCGGATCCCTCTCACCATCGAACTTGTCGATGTCTTTGAGGTTGAAACCGTCTGGCCAAACCACTCGGCGAAGATCCAGGGTGAATGCTCAAATCCCTTCCAAGGGTCGTGGCTTCCATCGCTGCGGGGATCTGCTGCGATGCTCCTGCCGCGGGCCTTGGTGATGATGTTCCTGATGGTGGTCGAGCTGACTGGCGGTGCTCTCGGCGTCATCGTCATTGCGCCGACTGCAATAACTGTGGGAGTTTCGCTCACCGTCGATGCGCTCCCTCCTTTTAGCTTCTATGTCGTGGCGGAGGTCATGATCAGTAGATTGATGTGACCCACCGGCAGTGGAGGCTCGCGCCTTGCCCTGATTGCACACAGAGTAGCTGTGGGCTATTGTGATCGGAGCCGGGTGTGCCTCGTTCTGTTGGATGGCCGCCATCTTGACCATGGTTGTTGCGCGAGCCAAGGTTGTGAGCTGTTGTGATCGGAGCCAGGTGTGCCTCATTCTGTTGGATGACCGCCCTCGCGACCATGGTTGTTGCACAAGCCAAGGTCTGGACGAGCGGGCTGTCTTCAGGTAGCTGCGACACGATGGTCTCGAGAAGGGTCTTCGAGGCAATGTTGTTCGCTTGAGGAGTCGTGTAAACGTCTTGATCCGTCAGCTTTACCGCGCAAAGTTCGTTCTGGACATTATGACCGCGGATACGAAGTTTGGCACAGGCGATCTTAATCTTCAGCGCAATGTGGGTCCGCTTCAACCGCCTTAGTGGCGGCTGCCTCGTCCCCTACTGGTTGAGAAGTAGTGTGGTGGTCGCTCGCGCCGAGAACAAAGACTTCATTTTAATTGCATATCTCTGTACTCTCGTCAGACTCAGAGTCTGAGAGAGAGAGACTGACCTGCTCAATTTGTCCAATGGGTTTGCCAGCGTTGATGACACCCATGAACGTGGTCGGATTCGATCGGATGGTTCTGACTGTATTAAGAGGTCGTTTCTCCGTATGTTCACCTCCTGTCCCGATTCCAGGAACAATCTGCGCAAGGGTCGCGACAGGATTCCTGAGACCAAAGGGAGATTCAATTTGGGGTATCAGATCTTCCTTCGGCCGGATGACGTCCATACCCATGTAGATGTCTCCGCCGAGTCCTTCTCCGCGCTCTTCGAGGAAAGACACAAAGTGGGATCACCGACGGATTAATCTGCCAAAAGCACATGCCGAGTTCTCCAAGCCGAAAGGTAAGGGACATGGTAGAGCGCATGTACCTTCTTATGGGGCGACTTCTCCGGGAGGAGAGAGACGAAGATTGCCGATGCCGCCGGCGATGAAGTCCAGAGAGCTAGCCGAAGCGTAGCGACTGCCCCGGCATGAGAGCGACGAACGGCGATCCTGAGAAAGTCATGTAGCTTGAGCGATGATCTTGATGCGGTCCCCTATCTGGCGCGCCAACTGTCAACTGGTGGCTAATCGGGGGTCATCGTCGGCAATGAGTTTGTTACGGAGTTATGCGTTAGAACCAAGCCAGATAGTAACATAAGACAGGAATTCATACAGGTTTGAGCTCTCAACTCGGAGGTAGTATCCTAGTCCCCTGTGCTATGAGATTATGTTTCCGCATGAACTCGTAGATGATGGAGATGTCTATGCTGATGTAGCTATTTTTTTATTCTATGCCCCCTACCCCTCCCTTTATATAGTGCATGGGGATAACATTACAAGGTTCTATTCAGTATATGGTATCAAATTCGGTTATACTAGTGCATGATATGCAAGTACGAATTTTCTAATTATATGGCGCTCGACTCTATCCTCGGGAGCATACTTGGTGATCAAGTTATACGTAACCCGAGTGGTCTCTATCCCGATCCAGCCGGCTTGAGTCGCCCCCATTTACCTCCTCATGGGCCTTCTAGAGGATACCCGGGACCATGTAGTCCACAGCTGCTCTCAGCCTATGCGTGTTATCCATATTCTGACCTCCTCTTAGTATGTAGACGTATTCACCAAAGGTCTACCTGTCGGTCTTCATCAAAGAAATCAGAGCATCGTAAATTCGTGATCATATTTGTAAGGGCAATTCGTTGCACAGAATATTTAAGAGCAAAAACCGACACACTCTACACTAAGGCAGCAACAGTTTCATGCACGGACAAGCTTTGCTGTCAGTACGTGTTCCAATCCGGGTCCTCACGGCAGCTGATCCGATCTGAAGCCTCATTAAACGAGGCCATTACTAACTAATCCAGAAAACCCGGCTCTTTTTTCGCTCTTAACGATTTTGCCTCTGAAAAGTCTACATAAATAATCAATAGTTTGCGCTACCTAACCACATGCACATATCTGCCAATGCCTTTTCATCCACAACTGCTCTTCTGCAGCTGAGGTGATAGCTTTCCGTTCCATGTGGCATCTTTCTGTGGCTCTCAGTTTCAGATTTCATGGCGGCTTTTGCTAAAGGTCAGGAGCTAGCTAACCCCCACCTTGTTGTTATATATTCTTGGGTAAAAAGCATACATGTCACTCTAGAGTGTCCTTTGAACAGAAATGCCACCGCAGAGATCGAAATATCTGAGACGCCATTATAAAGTCAGAAAATGTTTATACATGCCATTATTTGAACAGTTGGGGGATTTATACAAAATACACACAAAAATACGGTCTAAAATACATGGACCCCACATGTCATTCTCTCTCCTACCTCTTCTTCCTCCTTCCCATCTCTCTCTTCTCTCTCTCTGGCCGCTCCCTCTCTCTCTACCCCGGCGAGCCCTCCTCCCCTCGGGCACGCGCCTCCGCCGAGGGGCATGTGCCGCCCTTCACCGCCTCGCGCCGCCGTCGGGAGTCGCCTCGTCACGCTGGCGGGCGCGCCGCCCCTCGTCGCCATGGCCGGTGGAAGAGGGCTCCGCCGCCGCGCCATGAGGAGGGAGGAGCCTAATCCGCACTGCCACTTCGACCATCCCCGAGCTCGAGCGACCCCCGCAACACCATCCACCAGTCGCCAGGAACCTCCCGCCTCTCTCCAATTGCGCCGCCGTGCCCTGTAGCGCCGCCGCACCGCTGCACTAGCTCCGCCGCCGCCATAGCTCGCCACGCCTTCGTTGCCATCCATCTCCGGCCGATTGGCCTCTACCCCCGAGTCCCCCGCGGCACCCTCTGGCTCCCCGTGCCATCCGCTGCCGCCGGCGACCGCCGGAGAAGCCGCGCCACCACCCCCGCCGCCAGCGCCGCCGCTGGGCTCGAGGAAGACAGCTGGGCCACCGCGCCGCCTCTTGCCGCCACCGCGTCGCCGCCTGGCTCTCGCCGTCGCCGCCCTACGCCAGGGTCGGGGGAGCCGCGTCGCCGCCGTGCGCCGCGTCGCCGGGGGAGCCGCGTCGCCGCCGTGCGCCGCGCCGGGCCCCCGCTACCTCTCGCCGGCCGCCAGCCGCCACCCTGCCGCCGGCCGCCGCCGCTTGGGAAGCTCGGGGAGAGAGACAGGGGAAGAGAAGAGAGACGGGGGCAGAGAAGAGAGAGAGTGAGAGTGCTGGGAGGAGGAAGAAGATGGAGTGGAGTCGCTGACATGTGGGCCCCACACGTCAGTACATATTTTGTTTCGTATTTGTTTCAGTATTTCTCTAAAAATTTCCGTAAATCGTCCAAAATGGCATGTATGCACATTTTTGGACTTTATAATGGCGTCTCAGCTATTTCGATCTCTACAGTGGCATTTCTGTCCAAAGGACACTTTAGAGTGGCATGTATGCTTTTTACCCTATATTCTTATGTGTAGCTTGGTATTAGATCATCCTGATCCCTCACATGGGCAACGTTGCATCGTGAAGTACGTGCCCCCAAACCACTGCGCTGAACAAATATACAGGAAGAACGCATTTTTTTCAAGTTATTTCTTACAAAAATTGTAACACTCTAATTTTGGACAAATCAAAATTTTTTGATCAAATTTAAAATTCGGTTGAAATACAAATTCCGTTTGAATTTTGTACTGCCAAGTGGGTCCTCTCTCTCTCTCTCTCTCGTGTGGCCCTGCCCGCTGGCTCTGCTCTGCTCCGTCACGCGCCGCTACTGCCTCTACCCCCGCCGCTCGCGCTATCATTGCCACGCCGTACCGCGCCGCTCGCCATTGCGTCGCGCTGAGCCGCTCGCTGCTCGCATGCATCTCCCCTGCCGCATCGCCACCTCTCCCTCCTAAGCGTCGTACCTACCACTGGGACCACTACGACGCCCAGACACGCCCTTAAACCGAGCCCTACCCCGCCGGCACCATTTCTCCCATTTTCCCCCAATTTTCCCTGAATCGTCGCCATGAGCGAATCCGCCCCCCGTGTGACCTTCTGGTGCGATTCCTTTCGCCCAAGGCCTTCTCTCTTCGCAGCTAACACTTCCCTTTGCTCAATCTTAGGGGGGCCGCCTAGAGGAGTCGTGTCCGCAATGCCCCTGTTTCGGTCACCGTCAGGTTCCTCATCACCAGCCACGGCCGCTTCGCCGCGCGCTAGCTCTTAAGCTCAATAAGCATCTCCGACGCCCCCTCTCGCTCGCCGTTAAATGGCTTAGCTTGTAGACCCGCTAATTGGCACGGCAACTCCGGTAAACCTTTGGTATCGTTGCCATCGTCGTGCCACCGCGTCTGGCTGTCTCCAGTCTCGGCGTGAGTGTCGTTAAGACCGCGGCCTGTAGATGCTAGCGCATTAATGAAAGTGGCCGGAGCATGGCCGTAGCGCCATCGCGGTGTGCGCAGTTGCTACCGGCCGAGCCACCCAGCCAAAGGTGGACGATGACCATCCGCCGTCCATTTTGTGCCAAGATTCGTGCGGTCACACGTTAAGAGGGTCGCTGTCGTGCGGGTCCCGCTTGTCAGCATACCCCTTCGCGTGAGAAAAGAAAACCCGTAGTAGCTGTGCCGCTGCCATGTGGGCCCTTGGCCCACCGTGCAGGGTAAGTGGAGACGTACGCCGGTGTGGCGCTACCTTCGCGCAGAAGCACCCTGATGAAGTACGCCTTCGGTGTATGCAGCCCTGGCCGGCGCAGTGCGTGTGCGGGAAGGCTCTGGGCCGAAGCCGCTTCTGGTCCGGTCGCGTGCTCTGGTTTGGCCTAGTACTTTGTCGATGTTTTTCCTCTGATTTAGTTAAATTACTAATTATAGAAAGCGTTATCGATTTATTGAAAATATCTAGAGGCTCCCAAAAATCCTAGAAAAATTTAGACAATGAGATGAGGCAGTTCTGGATTTCATAAAAATATGCAATCAACCCGTAGGCTTAATTTTTGACGCTACTGATAGGGATATGTAGCATTCCTAGTTAGAAAATTCTTAAATTGAATTATGTGAACTTTTATTATGAAATAAGGAATTTGATATAACAAAATTTACAATAACATAAATTATAGTGGATAAGTGCCTTAAAAATTTAGTGCTACCATAAATATGTAATTCTTGCCAAATAAGTTTATTAGAGAAAGAGTTCGGCAAACTCTAGGAAAGGATTAATGATTTCCTTGAATTAAATAAGTATAGTGAAAAATTTTGAAATAATAAAATTATATTAACCTAGTGACAACCTTTTCTTATTTCCAATATTTATTAAAAACCCGTAGATACCTCCTAAATTCCTAGATAAATTATGGGTAAAACTAAGGAATATTAGAGACTTATTTAACCTAAGCACGGTTCATAGGTTTCCTCTGAATAAGTAATTAGTGAACTTACGTAGTACTCTTCTATAAAGAAAATAAATCAAATGAATGGCTTGCTAATACAAACTAGAACTAAGTGGGAAAAATTTGTGAGAATTATATAAAATGTAATATACTCTTATAAACTCAAAGGGAATATTGGAAACCCTAGGAAGGTTAAATAGCGTCGATTATGCTAGAAACCATTCCCTATCTATAAAAGCGTAGCTAATGTACAAGTCCTTTAATAGCTCATGACAAATTAATACGAAGGCGGATATTGAGCCCACGTAATATAATGGAAATAAGATTTTCTATGTATTTAAAGTGGAAACATATCAATACGCTAAACACTATTAAAAGGGGGTCGCCTATGATAGGAAGAGTAGAAAGACTACCTTGGACTTAATAAGTATAAACTCGACTTAGATATATAAATGTACACACTTAGTTTGCCGAACCAGTCTATCATAAGGTGATCAAGATATATCTAGCCTAGTTCCTCAAAGCCACTCCAGTTGCCTAAGTTGGGTATCCCAGCTAAGGAAAGAGAATAACCCATGTACATTGGATTGACATAGTTCTCACTTGAATTCAAAATATAATGCATAACGACTATTCTTAAAAAAAGATTAAATCTCGGTATGGGAACTTAATCTAGAATATGACACATTTTAGCCCAAGGAATTTCATGCGATATTATCTTTAATCGCACAACCTCGATGATGTCATAGCACACCCCTGAGCCCACTTGTTAATCATGTTATAATTATACAGGCCACCCTTGTATTATCTAACCTTTATGACTGCTTTGATTGTCCTATCCTTGTTAGCCTAATAATTGTTTGGCAACAACTTTAACACTACATGATGGGTAAAACCTGCTTAGACTTGCTTAGGTTCAAATAAATCTTCCGACGACTAGCCATGGAATGGTGAACCGATATTCACCGGTCATTTATTCATTCATTCAAAACGATATGACATGTGATAGTTAGGGCAATTAAATGGGTGATGGGCTGGATGTTGTTTGTGGTCATAGCAAGTGTGGTTTGTCGGTCCGGTTTGGTTGGTTGGTCGAGATAGTTCATCCATGGTAAGGTTGATAACCGTGGAAGTAGAGATGAATTGGTTGGTGAGTTGCCCCATGGATGACATCCTGATAGATAATTAAGGCATGATATGCCTTGTGCTTGGTTTAGTCAGGGCTTACCCAGGAGGAGCGTGGAAGAACACGCATAGCGGAGAGATCGCTGCCATCTGAGGGATGGTTCCAGCACAACGTGTGGCCATCGCATGGAGTACGGGTTTCGGATCGCCAGTTGTGAGTGCTCTGTGGAAGCCCTCTGGGACCACTCTCGATAGGGACCGGCATTTGTCATCACTGCTGTTGATGGAGGCCACACTTCCTCAGGGTGACGCTAGGCTAGAGTGGGCTGGCAACCCTCCTAGGCCGAGGCGAGCATGCCATGGCAAGTGTGGTCCACAACGGGATTGCCAATCCTGGAAGGATGGCGGGTTATGAATTGGGGCAACATGAAGTTTGATTTGGTTAAAGTCAAGGCCAAGTATGTTTGCTGAGAGTGGGTTAGTCGTCTTAAGGTTTTTCATCAAGGTCGGTCGGTTAGTGCTTGGGCTGTGTGCTTTGGTTGGGTTTGTTATGGTGCTAAACTTCTGGTTGTGTAAAAGGAACTTTAATACTTATTGCTAGATAGGGTAATTTAAACTCATCTTAAAAATTGGCTTTACGCAAATAAAGGAACCTCTTCCTCACTCAAAACCTCATATCAGGGGAGTGTTAACTAGTCAGCGTTTGGATGACGCTGACCTCGCTTATCTCCACCATTTTAGATGGAAGTTAAGGAGAAGGATTTGTTCGAGTGTCTCAAAGGAGATGATCCGGCTACGATGGTCATGATGCGGATTAGTGTTTGCTTTAGTTGTCTGCATGAATGCATAGCCATTGGAGGATTTTTCGGATGACCTTATATATGTTCTGTAGACTCTGATGATTTTTCTATAACATTTGTATGGCCGCTTGGCCTATTTCAATCCTAACCCTGCGAAACGTAAACATGTATGTAATACTCTGAATAATGAAATGCATGTCTGTATGATACTCGGCTATGTTCTGCACGCACGAGAGTACTGATCTAGGGTCTAGTGCATACGAACAACGGCTCTCTGGTAAGTATAAAATTGAGGGCTGACAGAAATGCTATGGCACAATCACCTAAAGTTATTTTAGATTTTAGTTGACTCACGTCACTGTGGGATCAGTGATGAGTCAATTTGTCCGAAGGATCGATAAGGAGGGCTAAGTTTCATTGATTACAGGTGGCGGGTGGTGGCCGGCCAATTTATTGGCAGGAGAACTGACGGAGATGAGAGAGGATGGTGGAATTGTGGGCTTCTCGATGAAGATGAAGACATATGTGCAATAGTAAACATAGCGTGGGGCGTGCCGGACTTGGAAAAGAGGGACAGGAAAGTGTCTATTTCTATCATTATCATGAAAGCTCAGTCACGTACGTATGAAACTTTGGGTTTGGCTGGTGAAACTTGGTTTTGTTTTAGTAAAACTTCTTATTTTGCATGAGGTGATTATTTCAACAACAGCGAAATATAAGGTATCATCAGTAGTTTAGACAAATTTTATTATTGCTTTTTTCCTTGGTTATTCTTCAAGTTTCGTTTTGCCAAGTTTTATACTCTTTCAAGTTTCGTCAGTTTTTTAGCCAAATTCCTTTTTCCGTTCTTCACGTTTCAACAATGCTTTAGCCAAGTTACATTGATTCCTTTTTCAAGTTCCTTTAGTAGTTTCTTCAATTTTAGAAAAAAATTCAAGTTTCATTAGCTTTCACCCAGGTGTCATCATATATTTTGAAGTTTCATTAATAGTTTTCTAAACTTTTAACAGCTATTTTCGAATTAATTAATGACATTATCGAAACGTCATGCGTGTTTGATGGGATGATTCCTATCGCACGTCTAAGCCGTGGCACTCGCCATATTTGTTACCCTGTTTTTTATCTGTTGATTTTTTTATGACATCTCTGCACAAACTCGAATCCAATCAGCTCAAAATTAAACCGCCGTTTCCGTTGCTTGCCATAACACATCGACGCACTGTTGTGCCATGTGCTAAGAAGGCTCATGATGAACTCGCGTTATCATGAACATGGAGCCTCGAAGCAGAGATAAGGAACAGCTAGCTCACGTAACCGATGGCCTCTTGTCCGTTCTGCTCTGTGCTGTGGAGCCGAGCTGTACCTACTCCAGATCATCATCCTGATCGGCTGCTGATTGCTCTTGCGCGTTCTCCTCATGCAGGAATCTGTACTTGAGGAGGAAGCTGCCTGCCTGCCTGCCGTGTTGGACTCTGCCATGCCCAACCATGCACGCAATGAGCCGCATCAATCCCCAGTTAATTTCTGAACTTCACTTTTAAGTGACTCACTGAACAATTCATTGTCAAAGTGTCAATGCAATTTTCCCACGTAGGGGTGCAGTTTCATATGCATTCGGAGCCGTCGATGTTGAATTGTGGTCCATGATCCATACGCCACCCTTCTCCTCTCATGTAATTTTACAAAATAAGTCACCCTCAGAGCATAATCCGACTGTGATCAAGATTCAAGAGGCATGAAAATAGAATATTATGTGTGTAGTTTGCGATTTTTCTATGTGCTCTGCTCTGAGAAGTGAGATTGTACAACTTGGCTTCTGGGCCAGCTCTAAACTCTCTCCTACATGCATGAACTTGGAATTGATGGGAAACTGCACTCAATTCGCCCTACGAGTTGCATAGGATTTTGGACTTTGGGATGATGGAACTAATTGAATATACGTGGGCATGACCAGCTGAGCAGTGGCGGAGTCTGGATATAAGTCTAACTGACGCTCTCAGCTTTACCTATTTTAGGCTGTCCGTGTCTAAAGTATAGGCTATTTTTTTTATTCAATTACACTTGGCTCAATAGCTTAGAGGGACGGGAGCCCGAGCATGAGCCCCGGATCGCCGGGCCCTGGCTCCGCCACTCCTATGAGAAAAATATTTGTCTATATATATATTTTTAAAAAAACTTTACACAAAATGACCGTCGTTTAGGAAATAAACAAAAATAGACGTCTCTGTCATTATTTTAACGAGCAACAAATGTCACCATTGCCCGACAAAGGGGTGACCGTCCCCTATCCTATCGCCGCAGGGCATTCGATTCCCTTGTCACACAGAGTCGTCCGACAAAAAGACAAGTGTCGCCCGGTCGCCCAACAAAAAGGCAACGACACCTCTGCCGTTCGACAAGAAGGCGACGCGACCTCTGTTGCCTAGCCAGAGGACGACATGCCCTATCCCATCATCAACAGCGGTATCCGAGGGGAATCTATTCGAGCCAATACCTGTTGTCACCCCGCGATAGCCTAGCCCCACCACGTCGATGTGCCTTGACAACCGGCCCCACCCCATCGCCCTTTCAAGGGGCAACTGGCCCCAGCACCCATCTTGTCAAATCAATCATGTCATGGCAGTCGCTGGATCCCGCTGCCCCGCATGCCGCTGCCCCGCATGTGTAATTCAAAAATGTTACATCTTCTAATTTTCATAAATTTTTCATATGAGCTCGAATGGAAACAAACTTTGCATATAAATTGTAGCTCTCGAAGAGATATATAACTTTGTAGTTGACATGTTTTTCATTTGAAGAAATATAGATGTGTAAATAATTATTAAAATGATAAAACATTTATAACTTGTTCAAATAAAGTTGGATAAAAACAAAATTTACATGAAAATTGTATCCTTTGATGAGATATACAACTTTGTAGTCGAAAATTTTATATTTAAATCATTTACATACTTGAAAAGATGATGAAAGATTTAGAAATCATGTGTCAAATTGATTGCATATCCTATTCCTATTAGAAAATGGTGTGTTGTGGGACGGTTAGAAGGTGGAGCGTGGAAACTAGAGGTCTTGAGTTTGAATCCTAGACAATGCATATTTACTACGCAGTGCAAGCACATGTTTGAGGTAGTGGAGGGTGGTATTTCTAAGGGTGTATATATCGAAATCAACTTTTATACCAAAAATGTGTTTATGAAATTTCGTATCTATGTCTATTTTTATTTAAATCAATTTTTATACCAAAAAAGTGTTTTTGAAATTTTACACCTTTATCGGTTCATGGCTCGAACCAACACATATGTCTTTTGTGTCGGTTTTTGAACCAGCAAAGATGATTGAGGGTGAGGTGCTGGATTATTTGTGTCGGTTCAAAAAAGACAGTGATGGGGTTACGAACCGACACAAATTGGGGTTTTTTGTGCCGTGTGAATTTTTTCCAGAGATAGGGACAAGGGAAGGGTGTTATGAATGCTAGCTATTTCATTTTAAGTTTAGGAGATTAAGGTTCTATTCATTTTATCTTAACGGGTTAATAGTTTAACGACTTATTTATAATTTGAAATGACGTATACTTCGAGTGTTGTTAGTCTTTTTTTCTGTCTCGAAGGTGGGGCATAACGCTTTAAAAAGTAATCAAATGAAATGGATCCAAATCTCAAAACCATCTCGAGAATAGGCCTGATCATTGGCCGGGCTGGGCCGGGCCGTGTTTCGGGCCGGGCTTGGAAAAGCCTGGTCCCATAGGGCCAAGCCCGAGCCTAGCTCGGCCCGATGCTTGGGGCCGGAGCCCGGCTTGAAACCAGGGCCGACCATAGCTTAATCCGCGTTTTTTCCTTGGCCCGAGCCCGGCCCGGCCTAGCGGCCGGGCATTAGACCGAGGCCCGAGCCCGACCCTATGCGTCGGTCGGGCCGGGCTCATCAGGGCGGGCTACCCATGACCAGGTCTACTCGAGAAGGTTTTCAAATTCAATCATTTCAGCTATTCAACCGTTCATATCAACTTAAAGAACATAATCTTAGTGAAATTCACTACAACTTTAAAGAATAAAGTGGCAATTACCTCTGTTTTTTAAAATAATGGGCTATTCAATATATTGTCTCAACTTTTAAAGCACGCCTATCCACCGACTTATCTTCGACTTCACTAGCTCTTTAATTGAAGAGCTAGCCGGCTCACGTCGTCTTCCAAAGTTTCGACAGCGAGTCAGCAACCTGAAGTGGGATTTCAGAACATGACATCTTTAAAGTTTGCATTTTAGGATTTGTCGGCTTGGTCCATTTTTATAGATATGTGATCTCACGTGTCATTAGGATAGTTAAGATGCACTGTGTGTCAAAGTATTGATTTGCTTTTTCCGTAAAAAATACTTAAAAAGAGCATGTCCAATACTACCCCGAAATATTGGTCCAATCTTAAATTTTGAGATATAAATAATTAAATATATTTATATGTGTGAATATGTGAATACACTACAGGAATCGTGAATAGTTTCGAGTGCCAAAACGTAATTCGACGGCCATAAATTACCCGTCGAAACAGTGTGAGCTCTCTCGACGGCTAGACGTAGACCGTCGATACATACGACTATGACACAATAGTCTCGACGGCCAAAAATAAAACCGTCGACTAAGTATACCACGACGTTAAGACAGCCAAACGGCGTTATCTTTCTCGACGGCTCCACGTTATGCCGTCGATACTATATTTTATAAATTTACTATTTTCCTCCTATATCTTACAGTTTAATTGATATTAATTATTTTTAAAGCACAAAAATAAATGTAACCATTTTTCCAAGTTACAACATTTGATGAGTTTTGATTGATATTTGAAATTGTAATTTTCGAAATAAAAGTTTTATGTGTAGTAACTAACGGAAAAACCTATACCATACGAAGACCTATAACTTAGCCGGAAAACATCCCATTCGAATGTGCTCGTCGTGTTAGATGCTCGGAATTTTTTTATTTTTTTGCTGTTGATTGTTGTTGATACACAAACGTGAACGCATTATTTTTGAGGTGAAATTTTTTTTGTGTTGTAATTTTAAAAATCAAATTATGTGTAGTTGACATTTTAGTATCGATGGCTTTTGAGGAACCGTCAAGTTACGGGCACATCAGTGTCGACGGCGGTGTTAAAACCGTCGATTCAGAAGCTTGTGGGAGCGTAGTGTCGACGGCCGTGTTAGAACCGTCGATTGAATGGTTGACTGTATCGACCGCTGAGGTGGAACCGTCGACACAGGTGCCGGCAGGCCTAGTAGTTTCGACGGCCGAGGTATAACCGTCGAGTTATGTAACGTCTCTGTCGACGGTTCACCTATGACCGTCGAGTGAGGTCATGTATGTATCGACGGTTGACCTAGGACCGTCGAGTGAGGTCGATCTGTGTCGACGGTTTTGTCATGGCCGTCGATATAGTGACTATTTTAACACATGGCCGTCGATATAGTGTCTATTTTAACACCCCCGCGTTTGGACTTAGGCACATTAGTGCCTAAGTCCCCGCCCGCGCCCGCTTGTTCGTGCGC
>SPJY01030015.1:124211-260952 GCA_005191435.1 Raddia distichophylla | reverse complement strand
GTAGACCTGATCATGGGCGGCCCGGCCCGGCGAGCCCGGCCCGACCCGGCCCGAAAAAGCCCGGCCCGGCCCGGCCCGACCGGTGCATCGGGCCGGGCTCGGGCCTCGGTCTGAAGCCCGGTCGCCGGGCCGGGCCGGGCTCGGGCCCGAAAAAACAGCGACGTAAGACGTGGCCGGGCCGGGCTCCCGGGCTTCGGGCCGGGCTTTCGGGCTTCGGGCCGGGTTCGGGCCCAAAACCGAAGCCCGGGGCGTCGGGCCGGGCCGGGCTCGGGCTTGGTCCCGCGGGACCGGGCTTTGCCAAGCCCGGCCCGAAACCCGGCCCGGCCCGGTGGATGATCAGGTCTAGTTGTAATTGATTACGGAATTTTTCAATATTTTATACCTTTTATTTTTTCCGAATTAAATAAATATTTTGTGTTTATTCAAATTAAATAAATTAGCCATGTTCCGCTGATCCAACTTGCGGATAAAAGGGCTGAGCCAAAACCCGTCATTCCAACTGACGGATGTAAGGGTCGGGCATGATGTGACGCGAACGGTCTTCTATAGCATCATTGGAGAAGCGAGGAACGGACGGGAAAGTCGATGCTTACGCAGTGGCGGCGTGGCAATGGCGTTGGCGATGTTTTGAGGGGTGGCAGCGGCTCTCGAAATTGTGGGCATCTAGTGTTAGAGAAGAGGGGTAGAAGCAGGGGCGGAGCTTTGTTAGGGCCAAACTGGGCCCTGGCCCCCCAGCAAAAATTTTTTTTAAAGACCCCCAGGTATGATTATGGCCCAAAACATAGAAGGCCTGCTCATTGGCCCCCCCAGCCATCAGCCCAACAAATGAAACAAAGCCCAACACCATCACACATTTACACCAACAGGCAACAGCCCAACAAATGAGACAAAGCAGATCATAGATCAGCATTCACACCAACAGCCCAACAAATGAAACAAAGCAGATTAGCATTCAGCAGCAGGCAGCAGCTCGACAGCTCGTCGTCGCTCATGCTCGCTCGTCACTTCAGCTAGGTTTTGGACGGTGCTGTCGCCGCCGCCGCAGCCCGCGGCCGCGCCGCCATCGCGCTGCGCCTGCGCGGCTGCGCCACCGTCGCCGCCGTCTGCCGCAGTGCTGCCGTGCTGCGCAGCTGCGCTACCTTCGGCCGTCGCCGCCGTCTGACACCTACTTACGCGGTGGAGGAGGCATTGAAGGTTCACAAATCACAATCACAGAGATGGTGAAGGGGAGAACCATGGAGTCATATTATAAAAGAAGAATTGTTGAACCAGAAGGCCTAGAACAAATTTATGCTGGTGTTGCTGTTGAAACTAATACTCCTCCCTTGCTTGAATTGGAACCACCAGCAGTGGCACCAAGGCAAAGTCAAAGATCTAAACGAAGAGCATCAAATGAATGAAGACATTGTATTTCGTGGTATTGAATTCTTGGAGCGTGATCCAGCATTACGCCCACAAGTTTGGCAATATCCACTAGAGCAAAGGGATGATGTGCGTCGAGCATATTTGAAGTTGGGTCCTATGCAACCCAAGTTGCATAATTACAAGCTTTCTGGTTCAAAAGGTCATCAACGTCGCTTTCAATTTAGTTGGTTCAGTCTTTTCCCTTCATGGCTAGAGTACTCACAGAGTAGTGACCTTGCATATTGTTTGTTTTGCTTTGTGGCAAGTAAAAATAGAAACAAAAGAGGTGGTTCTAGTACCTTCATAGTACAAGGATTTGGAAATTGGAAGAAGGTAAATGATGGAAAATATTGTTCGTTCTTGGCCCATATAGGATCTGAACCATGCTCACAGCATAATATTGCAGTCATGGAATGCCAAACCTTATTGAACCAGCTAGGTCATCTAGAAAATGTTATAGTGCTGAAGACCAAGAAAGAGATAGAAGCAAATCGTTTGCGGCTTAAAACATCTATTGCAACAGTTAGGTGGCTCACCTTACAATCCTATGCTTTTAGAGGTCATGATGAGACAATAAATTCAAGGAATAGAGGAAATTTTCTTGAACTTATACAACTTCTTGCTGAATTCAATCCTGATATTGCCAAGGTTGTATTGGGGAATGCTCCATACAATTCAAAGTACACATCACCGGATATTGAAAAGGAGATTGTTAGTATTTTTGCAAGTAAAGTCAGGAAACATATTCGTGATGAAATTGGTGATTCTAAGTACTCTATTTTAGTTGATGAAACATGTGATGTGGCAAAAAGAGAGCAAATGGCACTAGTTTTCAGATTTGTTGATAAAGATGGCTTGTTACAAGAACGCTTCTTTGACTTGATCCATGTAAAGAATACCAAAGCACTTACACTCAGAGGAATTATGCTCTGTATTAGCCCACCATTCTTTTGATATTCAAAACCTTCGTGGCTAAGGATATGATGGGGCGAGCAATATGCGAGGTGAGTTCAATGGTTTGCAAGCTCTTTTTCTCATGGAATGCCCGTCTGCATATTATGTTCATTGCTATGTCCATCGCTTGCAACTTGCACTGGTTGCTGCATATAAGGAGGTAGTTCCGGTTACCCATTTTTTCAGAAATTGGCTTTTATTATAAACACAGTTGACTCTTCAGCAAAGCGTCATGATGAGCTTCATGAGGCCCAATTGGTTGAACTAGCACGTTCACTAGCTATTGATGAGATTGAAACTGGTCGAGGGGCAAATCAGATTTGTGCATTAAAGCGACCAGGCGACACTAGGTGGGGTTCTCATTTTGGTTCAGTTTGCAGCCTAATGTGTATGTTCAACGCGGTAAGTTCAGTTCTTCAAAACATTGCTTCAGATGCATCAGCGGGCTCAATCCGTGCAGATGGTGACACTGCTTTCACTTATTTGTCCTCTTTTGAATTTGTTTTTATCTTATGTATGATGAAAGATATATTGGAGATAACGAATGAGCTTGGTCAGGCTATACAAAAAAAATCAAAAGATATAGTAAATGCAATCCGTCTAGTATTTTCAACAAAAGTGTGCCTTGAAGAATTAAGATCAGATGAGGGCTGGGATGTGTTCTTTTGCAAGGTTGTTGAATTTTTTGTAAATCATTCTGTTGATATTCCAGAAATGGAGGAAACATATATCATGCATGGTGGTCGTGCTCGCCGTCAGCCAAATCATTTCACCAATGAACATTATTTTCGTGTGGAAATATTTCGGGCCACACTGGATACTCAATTGCAAGAATTAAATCTCAGATTTAATGAAAAGGTAATGGATCTTTTATCTACTAGTGCTACATTGATCCCCAACAACAAATTTGTGTCATTCAAACCTGCTGATATTTGTGAGTTGGTGAAGAAGTATTACCCTGCCGATTTTACACAGCAAGATAGGCATGGTTTAGAGCAGCAATTGAGACATTTGTTGTGGATGCTTCCAACAGTGAAGAGCTAAAGAATGTATCAACCTTAACTGATCTTTGTCATTGCTTTGTTGAGACAAGAAGGAATGTTATCTACAATTTGATCGATAAATTGGTCCGTCTAGTAATTACTCTTCCAGTTTCTACATCTAGCGCTGAGAGAGCATTTTCATGTTTAAAGATTGTTAAGACAAGGCTGCGGAATAGGATGGAAGATGACTTTCTTGACAACAGCTTGGCAGTAAACATAGAGGGCGAAATGGCAGATAAGTGCAGCTATGATGATATCATTTTGGAGTTTAAGAAGTTAAAGAAGAGAAGAGCTGATCTGTAGACAGTGTAGTGAGTTAATGGATCCAATGAAACAGTGAGCCAACCACAAGATGTACTTTTGTATATATATAATATATAGCTGATAGCTTCTTTTGCTTTTAAGTACATGTACTTGTCACTGTTATAGTAGACAATAGTACATGTATTTTGTAAGCTATCATGGATGCAAATACTACTAAGAGTATTATATGTTTGATTCTGTCAAGAATCATGATCATCTTTTATATAAAATTTGGAGTTTGCAGTTTGGACTTTTGTGTTTTGGACATTTGGTAGTTTGGCCCCCCCTACATTTCGGGTCAAGCTCCGCCACTGGGTAGAAGGGGTTTCCATTTTATAGAGTAGAGGTCTTGCACAAAACAAATCATGAGGAAATATGGAGAGGTGGTTGTGATTGTTGACGACAACGCTGGGATGGAGAACCATTGACCTCCTTTGTGCGCATCAACATAGAGGTAGGGGTGAGTTGGGCTGGAGGAGAGGAGGTGGGCTGGCCTAGGTGGATGTGGGAAGGATATGGTTCAAAATATTTTTGTTATTTATTTACTTATTAATTTTAGGAAGTTAAATTGGCTTAATTTAAGTAGCCGATGAAACATGGTAACGCACATTCCCTCAAAACTTTGAATTTAAACCACAGGAAACTGAAGAACTATTCTTTTCTATTCATTTCTTTACCCATACCACACACTTAAGAGTGTGGTAGCTCTGATCATAGTGATCCACATCACCTTGTAGACACTTCAATTATGCAAATACTCCATTACAAATTGCCTCTGATTTAGATAACTGATTCTATCATGTGTCTCAGCAAGTAACATTATATTCCCAACACCACAATATATCTTTTCTATTGACTTACATACCTCTGCTGCACTTGCAAATAGTGTTTATGGACCAGCTACATTTGGAAACATAGGACTCAGCAACCATGCAACTACTAGAGAATTTGTAGCATCCCAATTCCTCCATGTAGCACTCGACTTATTTGCTGGTTCAATTGATTTCCCATCGACAAAGTCTTCAAGTTTCTTAGCCTTCAACAACAACATTGCCCTTCTCAACCAAGTCAAATAATTTGTTACATCTTCAAGCTTGACATCATTTAACATGAATTCAATTTTCTGAATGATATCTTCATGAGACACAATGTCTTTGCTCAAAAATGAAACCTTACTTGACTTTGTAGTAAACAATTCCATCAATTTTCCAAGAATTTGTTGGATTCCCTAATTATGCCATGACTCAAGATACTCATGGGCACCCTAGCTACTTCTGCCTTCTGGTGCTTTCCTTTGCAAGCTATTGTTGCCTTCTTCTCCCAAACAACACTAATGCTCTGTGCCACTACCACTCGAGCAATTAGGATCCTCTTAGCCACTTCATCTTCCAGCCACAATCACCTGCTCCTCTACTTCTACCACTTCCTGCTGCCACAGTCGCTACTTGGTGTTGTCGTTGCCTTCACTTCCTCTGTCGCTGCCTTTTGCTGCTCCTTGCTGCTGCCACCTTGTTGTTGTTGTTGTTGCTGCTACTACTGTCGCGGGTATCACACCGATGCCTGAGTTAGAACCAGCCGAACCCCAACCCTCCCCTCTGTTGTCGCTCCTCCACCACTTGAGGCCTCACCATCGACCACGGCTATTCCTCAATTGTGCCCACAACCTACCGCCGACTAGAGCTCGGGTGCGCGTCGAAACAAAGCTCACCTCATCGTGTCTACTAGAATGTTATACATTTGCAACTAAAAAGTTCTTAATTCTATAATTGTTACATTTGCCACATAAATTTTAATAAAAAGATATGGAATTAAGAACTTTGTTAGTGGCGCGCGAATAAAATACTTCTGAAATAAAGACCATAGTTTCAAAAGCAAGTATTCAAATAAAATCTGGATTGCACGATTGTGTTGGTTACAATAGAAGATTTAAAACAAGACTCTATTAGATAATATTTTATGAAAAATATTTTTCAAGTGAATGTGGAATATTTCCCATTTTGTTAAACAATACACTTTTGCTGATTTCATGAGAAAACACATTGCAAGTTCAGAAGAAAAATGTTCCAGGTTAAGGATACCAATGTTCTAGATTAGGAGAACGATATTACAAGTTTGTTGACAAATGTTCCACATTTCCTAGGAAGTCATTATAGGTTCACAAAAAGAAGTTCTAGCTTCATGATAAAAACATTGAATATATAGAAAAAAATACTTAAATGGTCATATGTAGCTATAACATTTCCTTATTCGCCTTCCAGCTTCAAGTATGATATTGAATAACAAAGTTTCAACATTAAAAGAAATAAAAAATAACAAACAATAGATTTTCACTACTAGAAAAATACAAAATAGAATAGCAATTTTTTCACTAGACCATTGAGGCGTGGAGTTGCAAACAGGCGATGGTGTTCACTCTGAAGAAAGGCTTCCAGAATGTGGTTTTTGCTTCAGATTGTTTGAATCTGGTTTTAGAAGTGCAATCTAACAATGACGTTTGCTCTTTAGATAAATCTATTATTTTGGATATTAGACGTCTGTTGAGAAGTAATGAGGGGTGTAAGTTAATCTATGTGCCCAGGCATGAAAACTCCGTAGCTCATGTGTGTGCCAAATTTGCTGTAAGCTCGGATGTAATGTTTCAATCGTGGTGCCACACACCACCGGACTTCCTTGTAAATTGCTCTTTCTTCTAATTTATATACAAGGCTGTCTGCGTCAAAAAAAAAACATCACTTATGGGCCATGCGTTGTGCCACAACTCACACATCAAAAACACAACACAAAGCCAACAAATATATAGTAAGATAAGAAATATGAATTTCCTATCAATTTAAACAATATTTCCTCGATATAAAATATTAAACAAACAAAAAACACGTAGGCGCTAGGGGTAGAGCTTAGTGTATAGCAACATGGCCATATCCTTCCTTTACTTTTGCAATCTTACATGCAAGAAATTAATTGGCTACATTATATATCAAGGCCCTGTTCTTTTGAGCAGATCTGAATGGCTGAAATGACTGTATTTTGAGAGTTTCTCGAGATAGCATCGAGATTCGGATCCATTTTGTTTAACTTGCTTTTTAAAGCGTTAGGACCCACCTTCAAAACAACAAAAAAGAGACTCAAAAACTCAAAGCATATGTCTTTTAGAAACATAGGTAAGTCATTAAATCTGTTAAATCGTTAAATTGTTAAGCTGAAAAGAACAGAGCCTAAGTTAAAAAAAAAAGTAGTTTTGTATAGTCCGCAGATTAATTAATCTTCATATATGCCTTTTTCTTGATTTTTGTTGAAGTTATGGCCCCTCGTTGATTTTCAGTGAAGCTACAACCACTGGTAGGCATGTTGAGGACGCCTAGCTAAAAATGTTATAATCTAAAAAGGTTATGTATCCTCGATAGGGACTTGAAGAGAAAAACAATATTAAAAAAATAAAATACTATGTGGAAAACCACTCAAAAGACTTAGAAAATGGTTGAAAAGTATTTCATCGTTTAACTTATATAAAAATAATAAATTATAAGTGATAATTTTTAAATCTAATTTAAAATCGATAAACCATGTTTAATGCCATATTATTTTGTGAGCTAATACTATTCATCTAGTTTACAATTGAATAGTGTTGGGTCACAAAAGAGTAGCACTAGACATGGCTGATGAGTATCTCAGCGAACCCTCTCTATAATATCGTAGCAGATATAGAGGGACAGCTGGAGGGAAGACATATTTTAAAGTGCAATGTAAATTGCGAAGAAATTTTAGATAGATAGATACAAAGGATATCAACCGTGTTTTATAGAAAAGATAGATGGGTCGTTGGCAATGCTATAAAAACAAGACTGCCTGGGACACGAGTAACAACCTAGATGTAGAAAGTTAGACCATCTTCAACAGATACTCTTTAGGACTATTTTCCCTTCACAAAAAAATTATAATCCCTCAAGATGCTCCACTAGAATTTCTTTGCGGTTCTCTTCTAATGAAATTTATTCGGGCATACCCGTAAGAAGGAAAATTTCTCTCTATTTTCTTCCCAAATTTCTTGGAAGGGATGATGTTAGAGATGGTAAAAAATAAAGAAAAAAGAAGAAGAAGAAGAAGAAGGGAATAAAATGAAAGGAAAATAATCGGAGATGTATGGCTGCACCGGACGGTCGGACACCAAACGTCCGGCGTCCGTGCCGCGCTGGCAATGTGACGGATGCGATCGGCGAAGCTTCCATGTGAAGACCGGCCCAGACGCAGGACCACTCCGCCTACCACCGAGCCGCCGTCCCCAGATACCTGGACGCGACGGCCCATGGGCCCACATGGCAGCGCGGCCCCGTACGACTTATCACCAGCGCGGCCCAGATAGCCTTATCGCCAGCACGTACGCGCCGCAGCTCAGCACGTCACGTACGACTACGAACGCAGCCGCACAGGCGCAGCTGAATAGCTGATGGACATGGACGACGACTTCACCTTCGCCGGCGGGGTGCCGCTCCCTGCGGCCGCTGGGCCCTTGCTTGCCGGCGCTGCTGCGACGATGTCCCCTCCTCTCTGGCCCTTCTCCTCCTCCCCGGAGACTGCCCGGCAAACCAGCAGCACGGCGGCGCCGGCCGTGGAACAGGCCTCGCCGCCGCGGGATAGAAGCGTCCACTTGGCGGCGGCCGCGTGGTTGCTCGCCGGGGCCGACGCCGACGAGGAGCGGGAGCGGGAGCGGATGGACCTGCTGTGGGAGGACTTCAACGCCAAGGAGCACCTGCGGCGCGTACGCTCCAGCGCCGCCGCCCACCTTCGCGGCACGTCGGGTGACGGGGACTCACCGTCCCAGGCGTCGGACGCGGAGTCGGAGGGGACGTCGGCGTCGGCGTCCGGGTGCGCGCCGGCGATGATGAGGGCGTCGTCGCGGGCGGGCGGGCAGTTGTACGGCAGAAGCCGCCGGCGCGGGAGAACGGCGGGGTGGGCGCTGCTGCTGCGGCTCTTCCGGCGGCTGCTCGCCGCCGACAAGACGCCGCCGTCGCAGCCCCGCCGCTACGGTATCTACGTGTCATGAGCCCATGAGACGAAAGTGCAGGCGCCAGTGTGTGTTCCATTTTGCCCCAGTTGTAACTTGCATGTCACGTAGTAGTTTGCTTAGTAAAATTCCAAGAGGTCAGTTAATCAATTAATTGACCTGCTGTTTGCAAGTGTAAATTGTAGCAGACGATTTTTTAAAATCCGAAAATGCAAGGTGAATTCTAATGAAAGAAATCCCACGAAAAGAAAAAAAAAATTCAGAGGGGGCGGCATGGCTGCTGCGTCGTTGTAACCGTTTTCGGTATGTTTCGGATTTTTTGAACTTTCTAGGATATTAATTTTGAATTTTGTTTTGGCATTTTTTCCAATATTTTTTCCGTCCGAGTCACCGCGACGTAACCGTCCACATACGCACACGTCTGCATTTAACGGACACATAAGTGACACCTCAGCATTTAACAGCAACCTAACGGATTGGGGGTAACGGCGGTACAAACGATTACAAGTTTGAGGAGCCGAAAAAGTAAAACGCAGGTACAAGAGGCTAAGTGGGATTTCATGCAAGTTTCGGAAGGAACCAGCGTAATTTAATAATAAATATGACTAAGTGCGCGGTCAACCCCTGTATTCCCTACATTCATGCCACTTCATCGAGTTTTTGTGTTCACACTTGATAATGACATTTACGCTGGTAGGTGGTTCCATTTATTTTTTTATTTTTATTTTTTAATAATGAGTGTTCTGACCTCATGATCTATGTCATGCGCAAGATGACATTGGAATGGTCATCTTTCTAAGCTCAATGCAGCCCTTCTATAGAAATATTCCATACCGGAATGTCCTTATCATAGATGGCAGGTAAATATGCGATGTTATCTTAGACATATAATCAATTAGCTACCAAAAAATTCTCAAATCTTATATCAATTGACGTCTAATTTTTGTAGCTTTAATCAAGTTAAGTTTGTGGTTAAGGACAAGCTTATTACCAGCCATTTAACAGAATGGGCAACATGCGCTAATGACCACGTCATCTTGGTGGCTACGATGCTACGTGAACATCGTAATATTATTGGTAAGGCATCATGTCATTTTTTTATAGATTATTATGTGCTAATTGACCAGGTATTGTAAATATGTGATCTTGTATCTTTTTTCAGACCGTAGCCTATACACCTCGATAGTTAGTAGGATTTACTTCAAATCTTCAATCCAAAAATTGCCGTTGTTCGCGAACTGAGGTCAAGGTAAATAATAATATCAGTGGCATTTTGTTTTGTAATTTAGTTTGGTCTATCTCTTTAGCTGATATTGCTTGTTCAAAAAAACAGTGAGATTAACTGATTGTTTTTGACCTACAATTGAGAAGTGGAAGATAGATGATCCATACCACAACAGACTATTAATTAGTTGTGCTATGTTTTGCTATGGCACCTGTATCACTGTGAAGAAGAGAGATGGAGGAATTCTGTGTAGTACTATCTTCTGATCTAGTTTCTAGCATGGATCTTTTGATCAATGTATGCTATGATCATGCATGTGTCTTTTTGGATTTCGACAGTACTGCTTCTCTTTATTTATGCTGCCAACAAGTGTCCATGCTCTATTTTTTTTTCCTTTTCCAGATTAATTGTGGCATGTTCTGATCTGGAATGTAATTAAGATTTGTATCGATGTGATGTAAAGAGTCTCAATTGTGCCCCTGTAATGGATATTTTTGGAATGTAAGGTTGGCATACTCTATTTTGGGTCGTAAAGTTTTCTTTTTAATTGGATGCAGTGAATACGGGTCAGGTACTATCCGACGGGTACCCGACCCGACTAAAGCAAAACGGGTTGGGTATTGTTTTAACCATCGGGTATCGGGTCGGATTCGGGTAATACCCAATTTTTTTAACGGATTCGGGTCGGATATGATATGGTAGATACCTTTCGGATTCGGGTATCCGGTAGTTTCAATTGATCGGGTAAAAATGTAATAGGCAGCCCATTAGTCCAATAAACCACTAGCCCACTGCCCAGTGCCCACTACCCCCAACCCTAACTTCTCTGCCCAGCCTTCCCTTCCTTCCCCACGCCGCCTCCCCTGCATCGCCTGACCAGCGCCGCCCCTCGCCGTCCGCACCGCCCCGAGTCCCCGACGCCGTACAGTGAAAACGATATTTAGGTAATCATAGCTAAATACGACTACATATTTAATATTAATGGACATATATTATTATAGTTTAACATGTTCAATACAACTATGTACCCGCTACATACAATTGCGTATTGGATCTTGGCCGAGGAGATGATGGGGCGGCGATGCAGCTGATCTTGTGTTTTTGCTATGAGCCTATGAGCAAAAGATGGGGAACAAACATAATAGAGGTTGCTTGTATGGGAGATGGATAGTCATTAGGATGAGCTTGTGGTAGTAGAGAACACACGTTTAGTGTACCGACAATGGGATGGGCTGATTGATGTGTGAGCTAAAAATCATCGTTTATAAGATGGTGAAACGTTGTTATAAGATGGTGAAACGTTTATGAGCTTGGTATTTTTTTATTTTAATATAACTTCGATAATTTAGACTAACAATGACAATCCAACTAATTTGACTATGTGTTATTTTATTTTTATTACATATTGAATCCTACGTAATTTATATATGACCCGGCTATATCCGGTAACCGATTTTTACCCGTCCGTATAATATCCGATACCCGTTTTCTACCCGACCGTAAATATCCGTATCCGTAACCGTATCCGACCCGATTTTAGGTTAACCGAATCCGATCCGATACCCGAAAAAATATATTAGGGTAGGATACGATATGACCTTCTATCCGACCGTACCCGATCCGTTTTCACCCCTATCTAGAATGTAAGATTTGTATCAATGTGATGTAAAATCTCAATCGTGCCCCTGTAATGGATATTTTTGTAATGTAACTATGTAAGGTTGGCATACTCTATTTTGGGTCGTAAACTTTTCTTTTTAATTGGATGCAGTGAATAATTCCTTCTCATGGAATTTTTATAATACCTACCCTTCTTTTTGTGTATTCCCTTGCTGTCTACAAACCATGCATGAGCAGTACCGACAAATCAAACATACAGTCTTGAGTAGTACCGCTGATCTACATCTACTCAATTTAATGGACATATTCATCATTTTTAGAAGTGCACGGTTGTACTATTTTCCTCCTATGAAAATAAGCTGCACAACTTAAGCTTGTTCTGTAACACTGAATATTTCAACACAAATTAAGATGTTCATGATGATTTTCTATATCCACACTCTTTTTGTTTGTTCTCATGAAACTTTTTTATTTGCATTTGAGTTGGCATGGCATGCCGCATGCATGTGTGGTGAGTGGTGACAAACTATTTAACTTTATATAACGGAGATCGGAGACGTTTGCTCCGATGGTGCAGCAGGGTGGCATTAGCATGAACCTTCGCTGCATGAGCAAACGGAGATCGGATCAAAGATAAACTCAACAGCAAACAGTTGGTTATCTAGACCTAGACCACTAGAGAAACTAAAGAAGTAAACGGCTCCAGAAAGTCAACTGCGTTTAGCTCTTACAAGAAATTATACTCCATCGTGGAAAAGGCAGCGTCCCCGTCCCTGCCCTTTTGCTAGGAAAAAAAAAAGCAACTTTTACTCCATATGATTTGAGATATATACCTGGTGTGTGCAACTAGCTAACTGTAGAAGAGCACATCAAATTAACTATAAATTTTGGGCTGGTATATCATTGTGCATCGTGCAATGCTACTGGAAAACAGTGTCGTCGTGTCGATATAGCTTCACTGGAATTCTGCAAACATATTAGAGGATTTCTTCCAAGCGAGAGCCATTTTTGGTGCAATAGATACGGGCGTCAGAATTGTACACATTTAGCATTCAGTAATAAACTTCAGGCAACATTTACAGCCAGGTTACATAGGCACAGACAAATTCATAAATGTTTTCTAATAAACAGAAGCATCGATGTATGCTACACTGACAGCGTAGCGCCCTGAAAGTGGGAGAACTCAAATACCAGTCTCATTGCTTCATGCTTGTTTGCTGCATGAATTGGAGTGCCCAGCACCAATCTCATTGCTTCTTGCTTGTTTGCTGCACGAACTCGTCATCTTTCATGTACTTCTCCTGAACCTCTGCTGTTGTATTCACATGTCAAGGGAAAAAAAAAGTTTGCAAGTACATGGGAAATGGTGTGGACAATGATGCCTTAGGTGCACTTCATGGGATGGATCAATAAATGATGCACTAAGAGCATTTCATGGCCAATTCAATTTACCAAGCAAAGCAGATAATACAATGTGTCTGCTAAACATAGATGATACGAAGCCCTCAAGTAAATCTCAGTACTAGGTCAGCTAAACATGGATGATACGATGCCCTCAAGTACATCTCAGTACTAGGTCAACATATTGGGTTGGATATCAGAGTTATTTTCTTGCGATCCAGTCACCATATGATCACCACAATCACGTGAAAGTTCTCTAGACACAATGTTGCTGCATTGCATGGCCATGGCATGTAATGACATGGTCTGTAAGGTCTAAACGCTATTTCATATTCTCAATATTTTGTGCCTGTAGATGCCAGAATGAGGTGATTTTAATAGTGCACTTCTAGAACATTGAAGACAGCACATAAGTAATTGGAGATAACTTATTTGAATAAATTATTAGAAGATGCAGTATAGGATATCTGTAGTAATCCCAGTTTAAAGGCGCTGCTGCAATTTTGCTGAACTCGACAACACTGCTGTCTATAGAGGAAAAGATATAGCCATTGCTCTTGTCAATTAACTTTACAAGATTGCCAACACTTTCCTTGTCCTAGAAGGAAAAAACAACTTGTAAGATCCAATGAAAGGTGGAACAGAATAGAATTAAGCAAGTAATTCAAATACATACCTGGATGTCCAAAGTAGTAAAGTTGACTATGCTAAAATCATCAATCACATCACATAGCTCCTTAGTAAGTTTCCTGGCAGAAGATTCAACCAAAAAGGCTCTAAATTAACCAAATTGTAAAAATATGTAAGATTTTTCTGTGGATAAACTATTGATTTCAAGGTTTATGCATTCCAGTTTGGTGACAAGTTACAATGCAAAAGTAAGTGGTTTAAGAATTAGACGCATGAAGAATGATTCTCTAGCCATTCCCCAAAGAATAGAAACATCAGATGCATGCAACTCCTGTGCTTTGTTTTCCAACTTAGCCTTGGTGCAAGTACATAATGTTACTACCTTCCCTGAACAGGGAAGTGCATGAGTGCATTAGCAGCTTAAAAACTGGTTATCACTGAAAAAGGTCAAAAACAAATTTAAAAATATGAAATGCATTCTTATTTTATAGTTTTCCCAAGAATATAGGAATTGCCTCTTAATAATATCGAATCTGACCAAGTTCAAAACTTTCGATAGGTGCAGCATGGATTGCACATATCCTTTAGTGAGACAGTAAAACAAGATGCTTGTTGTTTGAAAACTTACCTGTACTTGGCAGAACGAGGATCTTGCTCAAGATGGTGTTGCAAATAAGACAGCTCTTGGACATCAGTATAGAAGTCAAGGTTGAATGCTGCCAATCAAGAAGATGAGTAACTACTACAGTACCAAGATCTCGATTAAAATCTTCTGCAGACAAGCATGATACCTAGATTTCCATAGTTCTCAATTAGGTCAATCTTTGACAAAACGTTGATATGTGGTAGCTCCAAATGTAACATTGTAGACAGTGAAAGAAGCAAAGCACTCACGTACTTCCCAGGATCACAGCATAAATGGGCATCAATAAGGTGCACTGCAGCAAGCTGCAGAATACAAAGAAAGACCATGGATAATGTAATTCATTAGCAAAAGTAATGATGAATAGAATCGAGAACAGGTGTGTACCCGCAAATCTAGTTTTTTGATGAGTTTATTGATGACACTCCTTGCATTTGAGTGAAGGAAGAAAAGTTCCACCTGACCCGGGAAATCAAATAACAGATAGTGATCTGCAATAACCATAAACCTTAAGCAAGTCACAAGGAAAACAGTAGAATCTGAGCAGTATTTGTATGCACTTACTTCACTACTACTCTACTAGATCTTTGATCTTCCAGCAATAGCTCCATAAATAGCTGGGATACTTTTTCAAACAAACAGAAACACAATCCCCAGCATACTGCAATCTGTGATCCCAGATTATTAAAAATTTGCTAATATGGAATTACAAAAGTTTCCATCAAAACTTGTAGCAAGGAAAGCAGTGTTTCCCTAGGCACTACTCAGGCAGCCCCTAGACAGCCAAGGCAGGATGCCATCTACTTATTTGTTTTTTCTTTTGCTCTGATTGCATAATAATAATATTTTTTCCCGCAAATCTAATTGCATAATCACTACAAATGGATGCCTTAGGAGACGTTCATTTCTATGGACCTATGAGCTGAAGATGTAAGCATGTAATTTTATTGAACTATCAAAGTCATCCTGTACTCAATACTCACCTTCAATAAGAGGTTTCAGTTTTTCCTCAAGCCAGTCAATATTCTTCTCCAAGTAATCCATGCAATACACAAGCCCTGGCATATAAATCAATGGCACAGAATAATTAACCATAGAAGCAAAAACAGTGCACATGAATCTTCAACAACACTAGGGGCTACCTCCATTAGGACCAAGCGAATGCTCAGCCATGACATCACTGAGTTTTATGAGGTCCTCGATGTTAATGGCACATTCATATCTTGTGACATTCGTCAAGGATACATACATTTGAGATGTAAAGCTTA
This sequence comes from Raddia distichophylla, assembly GCA_005191435.1. Taxonomy (NCBI): domain Eukaryota; kingdom Viridiplantae; phylum Streptophyta; class Magnoliopsida; order Poales; family Poaceae; genus Raddia; species Raddia distichophylla. The sequence goes on along the minus strand of SPJY01030015.1, from coordinate 245,459 downwards.
AAGAAATACGAAATAATACAGGAAAAGAAGCATTTTAAGTCTCAGAGGCGCAGAGGATACGGCAGTGCATCATTCGCAGGATCCAGATTGACGACTGCAACTTTCCTGCAACCCAGCGATCAAGTAAAACTTGTGAATTAGGTATACAAACAGTTGGCACATCTGCAATTAGAGAAGCTCTGCAAGAATCAGTAATGACACTCGTAAACAAAATTATCCACCTTGCCTCGTTCTCCAACCCATTACAACCCATCAGAACAAAGCCAGACACTTTAATACTACTTCTTTTTTCAACAAGGGTGTAAACCCGATTTCCATTTAAAGAAACGGAAATACATGAAGCATGCTGAGAGTAACGTTTGATACAACTTCTAGCAGCAGCAACCTATGGCACTTCTTTCAAACTAGCAAATCGAGCTTAGCACAGTAGAGGACTAATCTTGCTTGCGACAGCTACTAATTGAATCATACAGCGCATCCCGGGCAGTAAGTAATACACTAACCAAACAGAACACAAATCCAAGCACTGCAACAGAACAAGAAGAGAGAGCATGTGATGAGGGAGCAATAGCCAGTCGATGCTTACCTGCCGATGAGGGAGAGGAACTGGGACATGCCGTTGCAGTAGGTGGTCTTGCCGGAGCCCGGCGGCCCGATCACCACCTGCCCGAACACCATCTCGCACCCCCTACCAGGCTTGGTACCCTCCTACCTACCTGCGGGTGCGCTGGACAGGGTAGGGTTTTCGCCGGCGGTGGCGGCGGTGGCAGCGCCGGCGATGCGAGGAGGGTTATTGATGTTCCCGACTTCTTCCGAGTTTTGATTTCTGAGGGTGTTGTGGGCTGGGCCGGATCAATATAAAGCCCACCAATCACTACGATACAAGGCCCATCCATGTCTTCAGCCCACGCCTTGTGGTCCAGCTCAGCCTGACCAAGATAGTGACCATCGCTACAAGGCAGAAGCGCATGCGCCGTCTCCCGCCGGCCGCCGCTCGCCGCCATGGCGGCCGCCGCCGCCGCCTTCACCGTCGCGCCGGTGCTGACCCTCATCGAGCGCGCCATCTCGGCGGGCGACGTCCGCCATCTCGGCCGCGCAGCGCACGCGCTCCTCGTCAAGACGGCGCTCGCCAACCACACGCTCCTCTCCAACCGCCTCGTCGGGCTCTACGCGCTGCTGCCCTCGCAGGCCGACTCCCTCGCCGCCTTTGCCGACCTCCCGCACAAGAACTCCCACTCCTACAACACCCTCCTCGCGGCGCTCTCTCGGGCTCCCGCCGCCCTCCCCGACGCCCTCCGCCTGCTCGACGAAATGCCAGCCTCCTGCCGCAACGTCGTCTCCTACAACACCGTCATCGCCTCCCTCGGGCGGCACGGCCGCGAAGCGGAGGCGCTCCGCGTGCTAGCCCGGCTGGCCAGGGACAGGTGCCTGGGGCGGGGGGTGGCCGTCGACCGTTTCACGGTCGTCAGCATTGCAAGCGCTTGCGCTGGGCTGGCAGCTGCGAGGCCGCTCCGGGAGATGCATGGAGTGGTGGTGGTGTTGGGGTTGGAGGTGACTGAGATCATGGCCAGTGCCATGGTGGACGCCTACAGCAAGGCCGGGAGGGTCGGGGACGCGAGGAGGGTGTTCGACCAGATGAGCACCCCATCATCATTCTCTTGGACATCGATGATTGCAGGGTACTGTCGGGCGAAGATGCTTCATGAGGCAGTGCTATTATTTGGCATGATGCCGAAACCGGACATGATTGCATGGACGGCACTCATCTCTGGACATGAACAGAATGAAGAGGAGGAGGCCGCTCTGGAGCTCTTTGGACGGATGTTAGGTGAGGGGTTGGCACCAACATCGTTCGCCCTGGTGTCGTCCCTGGGTGCATGCGCCAAGCTCGGGTTTGTTTCACGTGGGAAGCAAGTTCATGGTTTCATCCTGCGCAATAACATCGGTTCAGACCCTTTCAACATTTTCATCCACAATGCTCTCATTGACATGTACTCCAAGTGTGGTGACAAGGAGGCAGCCATGGAAGTGTTCAATCGGATGCCTCGAAGGGACTCCATCTCTTGGAACTCCATGGTGACAGGGTTATCGCACAATGGTCAGGGACGGCAGTCACTTTTCATGTTTCGGAGGATGCTTGAAACTGGAGAGCAGCCAACCTATGTTACTTTTCTTGCTGTCCTCACAGCCTGCAGCCATGCTGGTCTTGTCTCAGATGGCCGCTGGATTCTTGAATCAATGCAGGAGTATAATGTTGAACCAAGGGCTGAACATTATGCCGTGTTCATAGATACCCTTTGTCGGAACCACCAGCTGGAGGAAGCAATTGAGTTTATTAAAAGTTTGCCGTCAAGGGTTGTTGGCCCAGGTACTACTGGGTCATGGGGGGCGCTTCTTGCTGCATGTCATGCCCACGGAAATACCAAGATTGCAGCACAATTGGCAGAATCTCTTTTCCAGTTGGAGCCTGAGAACAGTGGTCGGTACGTCATGTTATCAAACATTTACACAGCAGCAGGACAGTGGGCTGATGCACGCAGGGTCAGGTTGCTCATGAAAAAGAAAGGGTTGAAGAAGGATCAGGCTTACAGTTGGATCGAGGTGCGGAGTGCAAAGCACATGTTTGTTGCCAATGACACATCTCACTGTCAGGCAGGTGAAATATATGTGATGTTGGACAGTCTTTCTGATCATATGCAGATGGTAGGGGATTCTGTCGAAGACCAGCTTGCTTTGTGTTGAGAGAGACACCTTGATCAAAGCATTGCTTTGGCATTGCCCTTACAAGTTCACTGGTCTGGTGTATGCCATGAGACTAGGCGAGGTCTGCTGCTTTGCCTTTAGCATCCTTCAAATGAACCTTCAGCATCCTTGAAATGACAAAATGTTCCCAATTCTGAGGCTGTATGCTGCAAATGAGCTTCAGAGCTGAAAATTTTGGTTATTGCACGTCTTGGAGGTTGTAATCTCAGAATAGGTCACACGATTTTTAATTCATGTTGAATATGAGAACTTTACAAGTCAGGTTCTTGAGCACTCAACTTTTACATCTGAAGATGACAAATGAGCGAGGGATTCATTGTCCAAAGCTTTTGATCTGATGTGGACTGGGCGGTGGCCCGGTGGTGAGTTGCAGCAGTGGCCAGTGGCTGCCTCACCCGCCCAGGTTCCAGTCCCAGGAGTTGCTGGGTTGTCACACCGTTAATTTTCCAAGGATATTGGGATGGAGCCAGAAGGTGAGGCAAGCCAGGTTGCGAGCCTGAGCCGCCGCTAGGCTCTAGGAGGGAGCCGAGCCAGGGGATGTGAAGGATTTCTAGGAGGAACCGAGGAAGAGAAAGGAGCCAAGCCTGTTGTGTGATCTCTAGGAGGAAACTGAGCCAAGAAAAGCCAAGGAAGAAGTGTGAACGCGAGCCCTAGGTAGGAGCTGGGTGAGCCCAGGACTGGTAGAGAAAGAAAAGGAGCAGCCAAGACGATTGCGAGCTCTAGCTCAATAAAAGCCCAGAAAGAAGATGAGAGCATCCTAAAAACAGCTCCTCTAAACCATCCTATAAAATATTATTTATGTCTCTCTAAATAGAATTTTATAGGGTGGTATAGAGGAGCTGGTAGGGATGCTCTGAGGCAGGGTCTAGGAGGGAGCCGAGCTAACAAGAGCCCGACCTAGTCCAAGCTCCAGGTGGGAACCAAAGCTAGGAGAGAAATTAGAGTAGAGTTGAAGAGGATGTAAAAACGAAATAGAGGGGTGAAAGTAGGCTTCTTAGCCCGTGCTAAAAGGAAGAAAAATTTTGATATACGCCATTACAAGGCGATGGTTTTTAGGATTTGTCATTATAAAATGACTTATTAAGCACATGTTGCTATAAGGTCATATTCTTTCAGAATATGCCATTATGACATTAAGACCTAATCCTTGCTCTAATCCTCCGTCTTCCCTCTCTCTTCCCCTTATGGTGGTCTTGCCGGTGGCATGAGCTCCTCCCTTCCTCTCTCTTCCTCGCATGGTGGTCTCGCCGGCGAGGTACCGCAAGGGTGGCGGTCGCGGCGCGGGCTCCTACCTCCATCTCATAGTGGTGTCACCGACAGGATCGCAAAGGGTAGCGGTGGCTGTGCGGGATTCGCAAGGTCGACGGCGCGGGGTTCGCAAAGGCGGCAACGGAGCGAGCTCCTGCGGCGTCTATGGCGCGGCGGCTGTGGCGCGGGATCGGCAAGGTCCGCAAAGCGGGATTTGCAAGGGCGGTGGTGGCATGCAGAATCCACAAGATGGTGGCAAGCGTGACCTCCTGTAAGGTCTATGGTGGTGGTGGTGTGGGATTGTCCTCGGAGACGGGAAGAAGAAAGGAGATAAGGGGCTAAGGTGGAATAAGGATTAGAAGGCGTACTAGGGATAATTGAATCTAAATTTTCTCATAATGGCATATATTGGAGTGTCGCAACTTAACAGCGGCATTAGCCAGATAAATCGTTTTGTAATGACAAATATCAGAAACTCTCATCTTTGTAATGTCATATATCAAATTTTCTCTTAAGAAACTTTGTACCATTCTAGTTTTGTTTCAATAAAATGGAAATTAGGGCTATAATCCCGTTCTTGGGGGGAAAAAAACGAGACACACGAGCCAGAACAAGAAGAGCTAACTAGACCCGTAGCTTGCAAGTTACTATAGTTTGAGCTCAGATCGTTCCAGCTTTGCATTGTTTCACGTTTGGTTCGGCTGTTGCTGAATAGTTTAAGGGCGCTAGACATCGAGAGCTTTAAGAGGCCAGAACATTTGGTTCAATCTTGCTTCGAGATTATCGAGAAACCAGCTTGAGAAGCCAAAGCATTTCACTTGGAGAAATGAAAACCACAAGCATAAACTGTAAGCAATTGGTTTGTGTTGATTCGTATATCGTGATGATTCTAACATGGGAGGAGAGACTGAGCCTTTTTTGTGCTTGAAACTTGGAACCAGTAGGTTTTTTCATATACACAAAGTAAGTAGTAGTAATAACAATGGTCCTCTTTGCTTCGCGGTAGATTGGCAACTCCACAAAGTAGTCCCTCATGAGCGGCATGTGCGAACCTGATGGTTGTCGCTGGTCAATCACATGTCACCTAAAAATGGACTCACCATATCGAGGTTGAAAGGCCGACTCTTCTTTTTTGAGCTGCTTCCCTCATGAGCGGCATGTGCGAACCTGCTGGTTGTCGCTGGTCAATCACATGTCACCTAGTGTTGGTGATTAATAAACGACCCATCCTGAGACGGGCCTTGGGCCGATTCCGCACCGGCCCACCATACGTGCGAAAGATCCAAGAGGCCGTCCGTGGCCGTACTAAAGGAGGCGTCTAGCCCGCCAAGGTCCTCCCCGGGCTTGACTAGGTCAAACACACTCCCCTGGGTTCCTACCAGGAGTGTGGCGCACCTCCCGGGCTATCCTTAGCCCGGGAGAGGGTACCTCGGACAGTCCGCCTGTCCGTAGACGGGTGGCGACAGCTGTCATGTCCAACCACACTTTCTCCGCCCTTGACCGGAAGGAACTGTGCCTCCCCGGGAACCCGCAGCCCTAGGAGAAGCACGCGGGTGGCTTGTTTTGTCGTTTGCCCCCTTTGGCAGGCGGCAACGGTTGTTACGCTACGCGACGCCCCCAACGGGTGGCGCGAGGCAGGCTCGGTCCAGTCAATGCTATATTAGGGATAAAAGAAAAGTGCTTTCTCCCTAAACAAATTTTCTCCCCCGTATCGGCACCCCGAGACAAACACGTGTCCCGTACTAATCTGACCAGCTTCTCCCTGCAGGCTTCAGACTAGACAGAGCCCCGGAATGAGACAAGGGCACCGCCACTAAAGCAAGAACGGGCGCGGGGCTCGTCGCATCAGTTCCGGGCGACCCGCCGCGTCTATAAAAGGAAGGGCCCCAGATCCATTCGGGCCAAGGCGTTTTCAGGCAATCACACAAGCAACACACACGCATCCGAAGCTTCTTGAGCAGTAGCCATAGTCCTTAGTCACCACCTTTGTAAGCTCGGGATCGGTGCCCTCAAGCCCGGTCTCGGCACCTCTGTACTGTTTTTCACCATATAATCAACCAAGCTGGAGTAGAGCTATTACCCGGTAGTGGGGGCTCGAACCAGGGTAAATCGCTTGTGTCTTCACGGTTTGTATTGCTTCCTCTTTTCCCTTCGTTCGCTCTTTCTCACCGTACGAAGGACCTGTACCCAGATCGCCAAGTCGCACCAGGCACTGTCCGAGAAGACTGCGCAGCCTGAGCCCCCGTGAGCTCGGCCGCCGCCCCGGGCTGGTTGAGAAGGGTTGTCATTGGGCCTCACACCAACTACAAATTCGTCTGCCGGTCCGTAGACCCGCTGCTCTTCAGGAGCGCGTTTCCCAGACACAGACACCTAGAAATGGACTCACCATATCGGGGTTGAAAGGCCGACCTCTTCTTTTTTGAGCTGCTTCATTGTATGATAGAATATAAGATCGGCATCATCACATGAGTAATGAGTTGGACAATATCATCAATATCTCCTCTATACTATCAGTTGGCGACGAATCGATAGGAAAGTGCATGCTCTCAACGAGGGAATTTAAAGGAATGGAGCAGTGTGATTTCGCTGGGATGCAACCCGTTGTATATATAGGCCATGTGCCTTCTAATGGAAGCCACATTTCGGCCGGTCTTCCGATGGGAGGCACCAGACCAAGGCCTTGTTCTTTTCACCATATCTTACCGTTGCGTATTACTGTAGCAAAGTTGTTATTTTTATATAGCTTATTTGTTATGGTAATTTGTAACATTTTTTGTGGCTTTTAGTAATCTTTCCAAGGATCTTAAAAGTATTTTTTAATTATTTTTTATAATTTTTAGACCTTTTTTCGAGGGCTCTCAAATTTGCTACAGTATTACGCCAACGCAACGATACACTGAAAAGAATGAGGCCCAAGCTTGCTAACATGGCCGGGCTTGCGATGGGAGCCACCAAACCAAAGGCACTTCCTTCCGCTGGAAGCTTGCCAACATGGTTCTCTATTTATCTTGGGCCTTGTTCTTTTCAGCTTAAATTAGATTAAATTAAATTAAAATTTATCAATTTTATACAAGTCAAATGATATAATATTTTGTAGTCATTTTTGTAATAGCTCTTATTAGAGTTCTTAAAATAATTTTTTTATAATTTTTTAGACTATCCAAGACGTCTCTCGAAGGATTATAATTTTATCGGAATAAAACTTTCAACCACTTTTAGCCGAAACAAATAAGGCCTTAATTGCACTACAATAGCCCCAACTGCAATATCAATAAAATAATATCACGGAGAAAATATCAGATTTGCATAAAAAAAAACTTTGCCGATGATCCACTGTTACGATGTACATTAGCGTATACGAAAATACGATAGACATATGGTGGTTATGGTATATGAATATAATATAGCGAAGAGAGAAAATAGAGGGTGTAAGTAAATGAGAGAATATGGTGGGGTACTGGGGTGGTTTGTAGAGTAAAATAGAGGATAGAGCAGCATCTGAAGATGCTTCCATATGCAGGGGGAACTGGGGAAGCACATTGACATTTTCCACTGTGTAGATATGTTCTGCTTCGCCACTATGACCCCAGATATTGATCCTTTGAATCTTGAGGGAATGCTTGCATTTTCCTAGGCTATATATCAGGCTAGAAACATTTCCAAAGTAAAAAAAAAAAAGAAGAACATCATGATTCTCGACTGTCAGTTCTAATGGTAACTTAATTTGCAACTCAATGATTTTGGAGAACTAAGATCAAATGCTCAAACTGGTGGAGCACACAGTAAAATCTCTCTTGTTTCTATTTGAGACAGTGGAAATTTCTTCGATCAAACAAGAAGCCAAGAGCAGCACACGCGGACGGCATCCTGAGTCCTGTAAACAAGACAAGAAAAAGAAGAATTGGAGGTACCCTAACGTGGCCATTATTTTTTGGTTCAATGATTGGCCATGGCCACCGGGCAACAGCGAGTGATCAGAGCATTAAACATCGACCACGCACGATTAACAAGAAACTGCCGAGACAGAGACAAACGCCATCTATGATCCATGATCCATGGCTCCGTGTTGCTGTCCGGGCCATGGAGCATGAAAAGGGGACAGCCACTATCAGTGGCCTCCGACAGCCGCCTGCGTCTCAGATATATATCTGCCTAGCATTTACTAGCATGGAAGAAGAGTTTCTTGATGAAAAAAATGGTAAAGTAGTGATTTTAGGTTCAGTCCTTATCAGCTTATGTTATTTGACTTATCTGCTGATTCGATTATCTCCTTGAGGTAGCTCGAGAGTTCGATCCATTTCATCCAACTTATTCGAATTGTGTTATGAAGATTTTAGGCAAGTCTTTGAGGTAGAAAAAATCTAGATTAAAAAATTATACTACCTCCGGTCACAAAAAAGAAGTCGCCGTTGACTTTTGAACACGTCTTTGACCATTCGTCTTATTTAAAAAATTAGTTCAAATATGTAAAAATATAAGTTATACTTAAAATATATTTAATAATAAACCAGATCATAACAAAATAAATAATATTTATATAATTTTTTTGAATAAGACGAATGGTCAAAAGCGTGTTCAAAAATCAACAACGACTTCTTTTTGTGATCGGAGGAAGTATTTTTTAATGTAGACAAAGATAAGTAAATGATAGATAAGTCAGATAAAACGACAAGGGCAGACCCTTGTCCTTCGATTACGAAATGCATCTAACACATTGTCCTCCCACACTCTATTTCACTATTAAATATTCCCTGTGTCCCTTCCCTCTATACTTCCCCACACTTTGCACTATATTTTTCTGAGAAAATTTTTCCATCCGCTACTCTGCTTCGCTGAACAGCAATATTTGGCACGTCCTCATCCTGGGACTCACTGGGAGCTATAGGCTATGGCATATTGGCATGCAGGCAGGTAGGTACGAGCGAGGCTAGCTAGTGGCGAAACGGCAGATGGGCACTCACGCACAAATTCTCCGGCAATAATGGAGCCCAGCTCCGGTGGCTGTTGCCGCCGCACGTGCCATCCGCGGTGGCCGGCGAGCGGCCGGTGGGTGGAGCCGGGGCAACAGCGCAGCCATTCTCGGCGGCGGCAGGCTCCCAGATGCGGGCAGGCAATGGCCCAATGGTGGCGACGATGGGCTCATATATGGAGGAGAGGGCCCGGCCTCTGTCGTGGCGGCGACGGCGACGGCGACGGCGGAAGGAGAGGAGAGGAGCCGTCTAGGCGTTGTTTGTTTTAGATTAATGTAGATTTGTGTTTTACTGTAGCGTATTTGTGATCCACTCGAAGTACATTATAAAAAATTCAAAAAATTATGCAGGCAATGGCCCAATGGTGGCGACGATGGGCTCATATATGGGGGAGAGGGCCCGGCCTCTGTCGTGGTGGCGACTGCGACGGCGACGGCGACGGAGGAAGGAGAGGTACAAGCCTAGCTAGCAGCTGCTGGCTACTGGCTACCTCCCTCACTCCCTTGGCCGGTGTGGCGCCGTGTCGATCGTCCTCGTTCCTACGTTAGCCCCGCGTGTTGGAAATATATATATAGCAGATTGATAGATAGATATATGCGGGTATTGTCGGAAGGAAGGAATTTTCTAGATCGTAGTATAAATTGTGAAAAAAAAATCTAAAGAGATAGATAGAGGGAGCATCAATGGTATTTTAGAAGGGTAGTATAGAGAAGCTGCTTTAAAAAGTCAAGTTCTATGTATCAACCAACCATACAGTTGCATGGAGACTTATTATCTTCATGCGTAATAAATTGTGATTATCTTTTGTTTTTTCCTCCCAGTCTACTCCTTTTGGCTCTTAACACCGCCAGAAATATGCAAATTAAGATATCAAATGCCATCAAGCTTTCTATGGTTAGGAATCGCCTATCAAGAAAGATACTTCTCTCGACATCCAGACCACAATAATTAAGACAAAGAAATGTTTCTCGATGGACACCAATGACCATCAAGACGGTCGTGGCCAACCTCCCTGGTGATGGAGCGGCCACGACATGAGCCTATCTTGATGACCATGCTACAACTACATGTCAAGGGAGGTCTCCATTATTGAGTATGTTTTTTTTTAAAAAAAATTGAACGAACTAATTGCGAGGGGGTCTCCCTTGACCACTAGCATATAAACCGTCGAAAAGGTGTGTGGGAGCTCAAACTTGTGACATCTCAAGGGAGTGCCAGCGCTACTAGCCTCCTTTCCTTTTCCTTAGGTCGTTGAGAGTGCCGTCTACATGTCATGCGCGTTACAAAGTCGAGTCATATGTCTGCACCAATACTAACCAGTCACAAAACAATGTGGGAGGATTATTATCGATATCAGCTTTTTTATTCAACGGCATAGTAAATTATGGTCCTCTTTTTGTTTCTTCATTTAGTACACTCTTTTCCTCAAACCATATATGAAGAGTTAACATTTTGAACTTGCAAAATTGTAACCTAACTTGACAGATATTTCAATCTGTTTATATAAAACTCAACAAAATAACAACAACAACAATAACAACTTACCCAACGGTGAGGGGAGGTGATTGGCGACCTTTGTGTCAGGGGTGAGGGGAGACGGTGCGACATCCTTGTCGGAGGACTGACTAGGGCTCGGTGGAGGCTTGGTCGGAGATGGGAGGGAAGGAGAGTTGGGAGAAAGAAGCGAGTAGAGTGTATGGCATGTGAAACCCACCTGTCAAAGTATATATTAGACTGTATTTTAATCTCGTATATGCCACGAATGCTCTGTAAGAGCATGTTTCAAACCATCTACACTTTATAATGGTATAAAATATTTCACATTTTGTAATGTTTTTTTTGTGTAATCGAAACTTAATAATGGCGTGGATGCAATTTACCCTATATATTAATTTGGGTTGAAGCCACTGTATGCCACACTTTGCTAAATTTTGCCATGTTTTCGTATGATTTTTGTTTTTTGACAAGTGTTTAGTATCTCAACTGTTGTAGGTGGGCCTTCCCCCTTTTTTTTACCCGAAGATTATGGCGAAAATCCCAAAGATGGTGGCTGCCTTAGTCTGGGAACCCAAAGATTGCGAATATCTTCGGGAGCTAAGGAACGTAGAGGTCATGGGATAGCGAGGGAGAATGTTCCTGAAATTTCCTCCTGGAGATGATGGAGCTACCCGAAGATACCTGAAGATGCCCGAAGATAATCAGACGAGGACAAGGTCCCAATTAGCTATGGGCCAAACTTTGGCCCATGGGCCATTAGCATAGTTGCCGAGGGATGAGCCTATGGTGGCTTGGTCCAGTGAGTTAATAAGAGCCATATTGTAATAGAGGTAATAGAGGCTTTTATGTTAGAAAAAAAGGGTTAGGTGTTGTAAAGGGCCGTTGATCTAGCGATCAACGGCCAAGATTCGTGGACAAGGTTGTCCTCTTGTATTTTCGTTGTAAATCCTAATCACCAGTATCTCTATAAATACATGAACACCCCATTCAACGGGGGCAGAGCATTTTTCCATTCCTAACCTGCCGTTCACGTTTCCAGCTCCAAAACCCAATTACTCTTAGTGATCTCTCCACCTTAGGAGGACACTTCACACTGTCCGAGACATTTCGACGACATCAACTAAATAGGCTAATGTCATATTTAACAAAGGTTTTTCTTAAAAAAAAATCAGCGAAGGTGTATCAAATGAAGATAAGCTTACACCAACACTTCAGATCGATCCAAATATCTGATGACTAGAGTTTATCCGATCAGTTCACCATAAAGGGTTGGCGACGCAGGGCACTAAAAGCGCATGATATACTCCATTTACTACTGGAGATGGAATCCGAATCCTTCGCGCCAAGATCTGGACCTTCATCAATTCCCTGTGCCAAAAACTAATTCTCTTCTCCGATCCGATTCTCGTCGAAATTAATCCATGCACGATATAGTATTTCGTGTGCTAATCCTGCATCCATCCATCGTTTTATTCTCGCACCAAACGGTCCGGACCACACGCGTCCGGCTAGGATAAACGCCGAAAAAGATCGTAGAAAACCATATATAGGCCAAACAAAAACCAAGTCTTCTCTGTTTTGAAATTTTTAAAAATAGATAAATAAATGTGGCACAAAGTTGATTCGTGGCCAATAATCCAATATTCGGAAGGTTTGTTCTATCTATGTCAGATATGGAATATATAATCCTTTTTCTTCCTACTCTGTTTTTTTGAGATGCTAATTTGACGATAGTGCCGTGCCCACCAGCTAACGCACAGGTTTTGCAAAAGGGGGCTGTTTTCCAATATATATTTTTTATATGCTTCTTGGTAAAATTATTTGTTCCAATTTTTTGACAACATATCATAGATGATCGTTATTGTTTGTTTCAGTCATGCTTCGTATATCAGGGCTCATGAAAGAATGTAATTAGGCGCATGTAGTACATTACTCATTTCAATATTTAGGAAATATTTTTTTAAAAATATATGCTGTAGAAAACCATAACGTTGGTGGCAGAGGTAACTTAAATCTCCACCCTTGTCGCATCTGACGGTCCAAACATTGTAGAGGTGTTTTCTATTTATTTTGATTTGCATTCTTATTTTATAAAGTTTTTTTGGTAGCTCAAGTACCAAATCAATTTATTTACTTAGCATTCTTATTTTAGCATGTTGTGTTTTGCATAATTTTGGTTAGCTTAAGATGTATTAAATTTGAGGGTGCGATCGAGCGCATAAATAAATTGGGTGTGAGAAAGCATGTAGAAATCGAGAGTGAAAGCAAAGCGGACAGCATTAGTCAAATAAGTCAAGCTGGCGGAGGGAAAATTAATGTGACGAATAATTTGTTTGTAACCAAGCACGGGCACTTATATAGCTAGTAAAAATAAAATTAGAGCATACATTAGGCACTTTCCCATACTAATATTTAAAAAGGTTAATCTCGTCATTTTTTTTTTGCGATTTCCATGCATTTTCATATATCTACAGCTACGCTAACAGTAAAACAGATGAAACAAAAAAAATCAACAGTACAAAAACTGGGCATAGATACCAGCATATAGTTCAGAAAAATTGCATCTATGCCGGCATAAGTTCATACTTAAATTCTCCATGCACGCGAGGCACCTTGAATTAATGCTAGTATTGCAGTAAAGTGTAGCCGCTAAGAAATTAAAACCTTGTCATTTGCTTTACTCTAATAGCTAGCTACAGCAAATAGAAACAAAAACTGACCAACAATGTCCACGTGATAAATCATATTATAGTGACATCAAGGTAGTTCTCTTGAGATATCACATCTTAATTGGATCCATCTACCGTGGGTTGCTTTTTCTTTTCTTTTTTGAAAGATCTACTGTGGGTTTCTCACACGCAGCAACACCACATATCGAGCTGTTCTTGCTTGTGCGTAATTATTACTATCATAGCCTTCCAGCGTATATGGACAATGTTCTAGGCAGCAACTTTCTTACCATAACACGCGCTAGCTGTATAAGTCATCCAGCTTGTCCCATTGTTTTATGTATGGTGTGACCAACATGGCGCGCGCACACTAACAACGTGGATTGGAAGCATTGTACTTGTGGCCACCTCATGTTTTTTCCTAGAGCCCTGGCATCCACACCGTGCTTACCTAGTGCTTTGTATGTATGCTATCAACGCCAGTAGTTGTTACCCGCTCACATGTGCAATGCCACCCTGGCTGGTTTTCCTTTCCTTTAGGGACAAGGGTGCTACCCCAAACTTCCTTGTGGTGGACGTGCACGCGTGTGTGTTAAGCCCTTGGCATTTACAAGGTCTATATAATCTTATATAAGCTGCTTGGCTAGACCCATTTGCCTCTTCATGCATTAACCCATCCATCCATCGTTCCATCCATCCATACCATAAGGCATACATATCTCCCTTTCTTTTGCCACCCCATTCCTTGATTTGATTCTTCCTCCTAGCCAGTCGCTCTTCTCTCTCTCTCCTCCTCCTTCTTCTCCTTATCTTCATCATCGTCTCGCTTGCCCCACTTCATCGAATCCAATAGAACCAACCACACCGGCATCAAGCTAACAATAATAGGAGGCAAATTATAGCAAGCGACCAATCCAACACCATAGGTAATGATCACCAAATCTCTCTCTCTCTCTCTCTCTCTCTCTGCATAGCTTCTTTGGCAATCAATTGGCTAGGGGCTTGCAGCGTTCAATCAATAGTTTAGTATTGTTGCATGTCCATGTAGTGATCGATCCTCTGTTTTTTTTGGAGGGGGGAGGGTTTCTTTTTCTTGCTTCTTTTTGGTATATGTGTTGTACAGACGGGTTGTATTGTGTTGGATTGAGAAAGCTAGCTAGTTAGGCTGGGTGTGCAGTGCAGTGTACAACCATGGCGAGGGACACGGTTTGTATCGTGATGGATTGGGAAAGTTGGCTAGTTGGGTTGGGTGTGTAGTGCCATGTATAACCATGGCGAGGGGCATGTACCTTTTAGGCCCTATACGGCTATACCTTGTTCCACCCCCCTATCATCCTTGATTCTTGTCTCACTTGCTGGAAGGTGGGTCCCATGTATAACCCGGTAAAAAAATTTTGGTTGCCATCAAAGGATGAAATAAAATCATGCGCACCCTGGTCAGATGGTAGCTAGGGTGTGGAGGAGCCAAAATTGTTTGTCCCACGGTGTATGGTCTTTTAATGAATGGTGTAATGCATCTTTTTAGGCGTGTTTCCTAGGTTAAACTCAAGTATAGTGTCATTGCCTTTTCTAAAAAAGAATAAGTAGAAATATCACTTATCCACGGTCTATAAACTATGAGGCGTGCCATCGATTACCACCGACTAAAACGAAAAAAAAGAAACTAAACAACCCTAGATCAAACTATCTTGAAACCAAATTTAATTCTCCATACATCTTCTGCAAATGGTCGGTAGCCAGTACCGGACCAACCGGCCCTGCTACAGAAAAGGGTAGGCTCTAAGTAGTAAGTACGTACATGGGAGGACAACCGTCGGATTTCCATCCCACGGCTTGGGTAGGCCCACGGCACGCACACGCGATCAATGCCGTGTCTTGGCCTCATGGGCGTACCGCGTACGTAGCTGCCGCATCTACAGAAAGCGGCCGATCTTTTGTCCTCCCGGGCCCACCTATCGGTGACGTCCAGGCTTTCCGCATGGAGCTAAAGCACGTACGTATACTTGTTAATCTTCCGGTCCCACCTGTCAGAGCAGCTGGCATCAATGGCTTCTTTTAGGAAAAAGTAATTTTGCCTAAAAAAAAAGGAAAAAGTAATTTACTTAGTTTTTCTTTAAAAAATACAAACCGTATATGGTATTTTTTTTTCCCTTTTGCAATTGAAGTGTTCGTTATTCATGTAAACCGATTTTGAAAGTTGTTATTTTTAAGGGACTTAATAGTTAGGAGATTGATGTGATTAGCTGGTTAGCTGCTTCTTGTCTTTTGTTAACAAGAATTAGAAAAATAATTATAAGTACGCCTTTTACTAGATATAAAGCTGGTTTCTTGTCACTTCATTTTTTTGGGGGGCCGGGGCCTCTAGAGTGTGTTTGTAGCACGACCCTTTTGGTTCTTATTCGTTATCCAGTTGTGTTTGTTTCCTGATGTAACTTAACAAGAGGGACGGCTAGCTAGTTAGTTTGAGTTTTCAGGAGTGGTTAGTAGCAATGCTTAGTACGTGGATCTGCC
Source organism: Raddia distichophylla (assembly GCA_005191435.1). Taxonomy (NCBI): domain Eukaryota; kingdom Viridiplantae; phylum Streptophyta; class Magnoliopsida; order Poales; family Poaceae; genus Raddia; species Raddia distichophylla. Next base: position 229,801 of record SPJY01030015.1, on the reverse strand, counting down.
ACTTACCGGTAGTACGTGGGCTGGTTTTGGATTCAACATGGTTTAGACCCGTTTATGCTTACATTATCTCAATTAAGCAGAGTGCCGGCTCTCTTTCAGTTCTCTTGTCCTCACCTCTACTGGTTGTTTCTGTATTCTCATGTATTTTCATCCTGCTCTTCTGCTTTTCTTTGCATGGTTTGCACTTTGCACGCAATAAGATACTCCCAATATTTTCATATTATACAAAATTACTCCAGGTGTCACTAACACATGGGAGCTACTAGTGTTTACCTATAACAAGTAAACTCTTGTGTGAAGACTTCAAATTTTTTTAAAAAATGATCGATTTATTCAGGTGGTTGCTTTTGAGATTTATGACACCCACTCAACTAATAATTATAAAAAACAATAAAAAATACACATGCCAAAAATTATAGAAATTAAATAAAATGTTCAAACGTTAGTTAACCTAAAAACTTACCACTCATGTTTCTATCTAATACGAAATATTTTTTCCAATATGAAACAACTAAATTTCTATGATTGAACTAAGTGAAAAATTAGTGTAAACAAATTGAAAAAAAGTTGACTACTCAAAAACTTTAAAACAGTCATTGCTTGTTAGCAAATCCGAAAGAAATACGGGAAGAGATTTCTGAATTCCGATTGCCACAACCTTATTCAATTCAAATTAAGATGTTTTCTTACTGAAACTATATCTTTCAAACACATGCTCGGAGAGGTAGGCCATAACCCACAAAGAGTTAGGCAGCACCGAAAATTACTTGCTAGGAGTATTTTGTCACAAGCAGGATTGCTTTGGACTGAGCGTTCTTTATCGGACATTTATATTTTGTTAACCTACTTTACGAGCTTTGCTCCTCGTTAGGATTATATTTTCCCTGTGTAAGCCCATGATACTGGCTTTCTGCTTGTAAAGGTTATATACATTTTTCACGTGTAGAGGCCGGACTTTATCCATTATCTAAAAAATAACATCGAAAAAACATTCGCCCATTAACAACAAGTTGCCAATCGCAGGCTATGCCTATAATCCGCCTTATTTTCTTTCGTAAAATGAACTTCAACTATTTGTATCAAAATACTTCGGAGTTGAAGAAAAGTATTCAAATGACATGTCTTATTTTACAATAAGCCATGTTTGTAGCAATAAAATACCACAACCTACCGGTTGATCAGTGGCGTGGTGTGCGTGATGACCTGCCCCAAGGTCGCGAACTCGAGGCTCGGCCGCGACAGTTGGCCACAACCTACCGGTTGATCAGTGGCGCGGGGTGCGTGCTGACCCGCCCCGAGGTCGCGAGCTCGAGGATCGGCCGCGACAGTTGGGCACGTGCATATGTCGGAATAGATTTGATCCATTTCGAGTTCATCCTCGATGAAAAAAACAAAACAAAACAGCGAGTGCCAAGCCAAGCCACATTAGCACTGGTCACTAACCGCAGGACACCCCAAGTGCAGCAAGCAGATGAAAGAAAGAAATGGTCTCTAGAGATTCAGGCACGACGCATGCAGCGAGCGAGACGAGAGCTCTTTTCTTCTCGCGGCCGCGCCGCGCACTCGCCACCGAGAGAATCTGGCGGTGCGCGCGCCCACGCACGATCGATCCGCCACTCTGCCTCGCCAAAGGCCTCCCCTTTTATCCCCCCCATCCAGTCACCCTGACGTGGTTCTTGATTCCTCAGAGCTTATTCTAATGGCGCCGGAGCATTTTTTCCGAAGAAAGAGGAGAGAGAGAGAGAGGAGGAGAGAGATAGAAAAAGGGTGCCACGGTCTCTTGCGTGGCACCATATGCCACGAAATTTTTTTCCAAGTGCAGCAAGCAGATCAAAGAAAGAAATGGTCTAGAGATTCAGGCACGACGCATGCAGCGAGCGAGACGAGAGCTCTTTTTCGCTCGCGGCCGCGCGGCGCACTCGCCTCGCCACCGAGAGAATCTGGCGGTGCGCGCGCCCACGCACGATCGATCCGCCACTCTGCCTCGCCAAAGGCCTCCCCTTTATCCCCCCAATCCAGTCACCCTGACGTGGTTCTTGATTCCTCAGAGCTTATTCTAATGGCGCCGGAGTAACTCTGGCCATTGCTCGTGGCTGCTGATCCCGCATCGGCACATCGGCTGCCGCGTGCTTGCTTCTGTTCTTATATCTAGCTAGGAGCAGAGCGTTTCAGCTGGGATTTCTGTCTAGGATTTCAGTATTTCATTGCTCCAAGAAGAAGAGGAGGAGGAGGAGGAAGAGGAAGAAGTGTTTCCTTCCTCGATCTTCGATTCTGAATATCAGTGTGCTGATCATGGTGTCTGAATCCACGAGAAGTTTCGGGGGTAGCGGGTGTGCTTTCAGTTCCATCAGGTAGAGGTATCCTTGTTCAGAAATTTTATGGAAGAACTGCGGATGGATTTCCAGGAAAGTATGGCTGCAGTGCTCCCTTAGCTTTCGATTGAAGCCAAAGGAAATTCTGAAGCCTGCTGAAAGAAGAATCTACTGAAAGGTTTGCCTATTCTATTCTATTCCTCTAAAGCAGCTAGATCTTTACGAGGAGCTCATCATTGCCTTCTCTGTTGATAATTTGGGGTTTCAGTTTATGCTCCTATGATTGCAAATTAGCATACATGCTCCACATGATGGTGTGTGGGATTCTTTTGCGCTTATGTATCGTAATATAGCATGACGGTGGTATAGGAAATTAGGAAGATGCTGAACTTTGGCTCATAATTCTTTCAGTGGAAGGATTCATCGCCCTGGAAAGATGTTGCCTTACTTTGATCCGGAGTACGAGAACTTCAACCAGCGCATCAATCCGCCCCGGTCAGTCTCATATTTAGCAACTTATCCCTCTAAACCGCATAGTTTCTCACCTCATTATCCAGTTCTTGCTAGAAACTCTGCAGCTTTAACTTCTGAAGTCTGAACATAACATACATAGTGATGTCTGCGCAGGGTTTGCATCGACAACAGCACATGCAGCGACTGCACCTTAGTGAAGGTAAAAAAGAGAGAATTTTTTCTTAGCACACCGAAATTCTCGAGAACCATTTCAGCTCATCTAAGCAAATATTTCATTCATGTGCCTCTGGGTTTCAGGTCGACAGCATGAACAAGAACGGCATCCTGCTGGAGGTGGTGCAGGTTCTGAGCGATCTCGACCTCGCCATCTCCAAGGCCTACATCACCTCAGATGGTGGATGGTTCATGGATGGTAGGATATTTATAGTACTAGCATACTATATAGTTTTAGCATGTAGTAAGATATAGTATATGTGTATACTATTTATATAGTACTACCTCCGGTCATAAAAAGAAGTCGCCGTTGACTTTTGAACACGTCTTTGACCATTCGTCTTATTCAAAAATTTAGTTCAAATATATAAAAATATAAGTCATACTTAAAATACATTTAATACTAAACCAAATCATAACAAAATAAATAATATTTAAATAACTTTTTTGAATAAGACGAATGGTCAAAGGCGTATCCAAAAGTCAACGGCGATTTCTTTTTGTGACCGGAGGGAGTACTACTATATAGCACTAGCATGTAGTAAAACCCAACCCAACCCACCTGCAATCTTCTCCTCACATCTTTGTGCTAATTCTGCTGCAACTTTGGATGCAGTGTTTCATGTGTTGGACAAGCAAGGGCAGAAGGTGACCGACGAGAAGACTATTCGGTACATCGAGAAGGTTTGAATCTGGCAAATTTTGTTATTTTGGTTCATCAAGTTTTAAAATTCAAAATTTGTTTTGAATCGCCCTGAAATAGTACAATGTGGGAGCATCTGTTCATATTGTGTTTGGCATAGGCTTTGGGGCCGGACAGCAACCTCCCGACGGGCGCGAAGGGCGGCGGCGGCGGCGCGTCGTCGCCGGGGAGGTCGGTGGGGATGCACTCGGTGGGCGACCACACGGCGATCGAGCTCAAGGGCCCGGACAGGACGGGCCTCCTGTCGGAGGTGTTCGCCGTGCTGGCCCACCTCGGCTGCAACGTCGTGGCGGCCGAGGTGTGGACGCACCGGGCGCGGGTGGCCTGCGTCGTCTACGTCACCGACGTCGGCTCCGGCGAGGCCATCGGCGACGCCCGCCGTCGGGCCACCATCGCCGACCGGCTGCGGTACGTCCTCCGGGGTGGGTACCGCGCCGGGGACGACGACGCCGCCGCCCGGGGCGCGCACACCACCTTCTCCGCCGGCTCCACCCACGTCGACCGCCGGCTGCACCAGCTGATGCACGCCGACGTGGTGGAGCTCGACGGCGGCGACGGCGCCGGCGACGACGGCGGCGGCGCGGGGGACATCATCCGGCCGGTGGTGAGCGTGGAGCACTGCGAGGAGAAGTCCTACTCGGTGGTGAACGTCAAGTGCAGGGACCGGTCCAAGCTGCTGTTCGACATCGTCTGCACGCTCACGGACATGCAGTACGTCGTCTTCCACGCCTCCGTCTCCTCCGATGGCACCCACGGCATCCAGGTTACTACCTTGTTCATTTCAGTTTGAGCTTAAGCTTAAAGGTTATATCTAAACCAACTGCAAAGCTAAATGCTTTGCTTTTGAAGTCCATCTTTTTTATCTATCATGCTATCGCCTCATAAAAATAATATAAACAAAGTAGATCGGTTTAAAAACCATTTAAAATACAATTTAAAATTTCAGCCCAAATGACTTGTTCTCAGTTTAGCCATTTCAAACAGTTTTAGCATCTGCGTCCGCCATGGAAATGAAATTATTTTTTTTCCTTGATCAGGAGTTGTTCATCCGTCGCAAGGACGGCCGCACGCTGATGGAAGACGAGGCGGAGCGGGTGATCAAGTGCCTCGAGGCAGCCATCTCCAGAAGAGTATCCGAGGTAAAGAGAAAGGACGAAATTGCTAAATAGTACTCCCTCAGTTCCAAATTGCAGTTCACTGTTAACTTTTGCACACGTCTTTTGACCATTCGTCTCATTTAAAAATTTAGTGCAAACATGCAAAAATATAAGTCATGTTTAAAGTATGTTTAATGATAAAACAAAATCACAACAAAATAAACAATATTTACGTATATTTTTTGAATAAGACGAAGGTTTAAAATTTCAGCCCAAATGATCGACTTATTCTCAGTTAAGCCATTTCAAACTTTATTTTAGGGTTTTAGGCTTCTTTTGGTTCGCGGTTTTGTTCGGTTTGGTTTGATTGGGGTAAAAGTTGAGAACCATAAAATAGATTAAAAAATTATGTAAAAAATACTTTTAAGATTTTTGAGTAAAATCCTACAAATCTTAAAAAAATTAATACAAAATATTACACCGAATAGTTGTATGAGAAAAAAACAAATTTTGATCCAACCATATCGAATCGAGCAAGACCGCGAACCAATGAGGGCAGGCCATGTACAATGCAAAACGTTTATAACAGGTGATTAAGGAGAGAGAGTGCTTTCACGTCACTAAGCATTTATATAGAAAAACTTATTTCCAATGCATAGAAACTTATATGGGTGCTTAGCTTCTCTAAGCACCTCTTTAAGCATGGTGTTTAATTAGGCACCAATACCCCTCTCTAAGCACCATGCAATCACCTTCTCTATCCTACGTGACAAAAAAAATCCGATTTTTTTTTTCTTTAAACACCTGTGTAAGTACCCGCATCGGAGATGGCTTTAGTGTTCGTAGACCACGCATGAGCTTTTCAGCAGCATCTGCGTCCGCCATGGAAATAATTTTTTTTTTCTTGATCAGGAGCTGTTCATCCGTCGCAAGGACGGCCGCACGCTGATGGAAGACGAGGCAGAGCGGGTGATCAAGTGCCTCGAGGCAGCCATCTCCAGAAGAGTATCCGAGGTAAAGAAAAAGGACGAAATTGCTGAACAGGACTACCTCTGTTTTTTTTTTATTTGAAACCTTTGATTTTTGGACATGTTTTTAACCATTCGTCTTATTCAAAATTTTAGTGCAAACAAGCAAAAATATAAATCATTCTTAAAGTGTCATTAATGATAAAACAAATCACAATAAAATAAATGATATTTATATAATTTTTTTAATAAGACGAATGGTTAAAAACGTATTCAAAAGTCAAAAGCGTTGAACAAAAAAGAACAGAGAGAGTACTCACCTAGCAGACGACGTTTTTTTCCAGAGTGATCTATACCTTTTTTTCGCTTAGTTCCACTGTAAAAATTTAGTTGTTTCGTACCGAAAAATAGTAGAAGTAAACATCAATTTTTGGTTCGTCAAAGCAACCGCCGGTCATCAAGCCCAACCCAAAAAATGAAAAGGCAAATTTGGTTTGTGAACTAATACAGTTGTATAAATTGGTGTTTGAACCAAAATACTTTATAGTGGCAAAACTGGGCTTAAATGGTGTTTTGACCGGTCAAACAATGGTTTTGAAGAGGGACCAAAACTATTGTTTGACCGGTCAAGTCAAATGACAATTCGGACTCGGTTTTGTTAGTACTTTGGTTCAAGGACCAAGTCGGTACAACGGGGGCATAGCCGATAACCAAATAGGCAACTCTTTTATATATAAAAAAACCAGAGCTTTTCATGGAAGTCGTTCCATCTTGAACAGTTGCACCAAGCTATTGCTCCATGTTCCTCGTCAGCTGGACCGCTATACTTAGCGCGTTCGAACCCCAAGATGTTGTACCACTTGTCAGGGGGCCACTAATGGACCCTAGGTCGTTGATTCGTTATACACTCACATGCCAACCAAAGCGGTGATCCAATATCTTTTAAACCATCTCTCTAAAAAACTCAGCTGAGGCGCTCCTCGTTCTGTTATCACAAGAAATGGGCAAGGTGTCTCGCACATTTGTGCGCCTAAATCTTGTATTTTACATGGGCTTCTTTTTTATCCTCATATTTGATATGAACTCCTTTAAAATTGCTTTTATTTTATTATTGACGCTGACATGGACAATTCTTTAAATCTAAACCGTTATAATTCGGCGACATAATAATCGACGGTGTAGATTTTTTCTCTCTGATTAATATGAGGGTTTTTTTAGAGACCTCTCCTTACAGGGTATGGTTGTAGTATTTGTTCTAGTGCGAATCGTATAACCCCGCCCAACCCACACACACACTCGACACACCCCACGCACCAGACCAAACCTAAACCGAATAACATCGAAAGCACCACGAGGGAAACTTTTATTTGCCCCGGAAAAACCAAGCATATGAGGAAGCCAGGACGGATCGAGGATCGATCCTAGGTTGCCAGCGCGAGCAGCATCACTGCTGGCGAACTGCGCAGCGCACATTCCTCAATATGGGGTTTTCTAATATTTAAGATTAATGTGGTGGTTCCGTTTAACTCTGATTTAAGAAAGGGATTGGCTTGACATAACACGACCGAGACTTATTTAAGTATGAGTCATAGATCAGACATCTTCATGGAACATGCAAAAGATTAAACGAAATAATCTATATAGGAGGTGAGAAAAACAACTGAGAGTTAAATAAGTCCCAGTCATCCGGGAATTAGCAAAAGTGATAATATAATAACGGTTTTGCTTAAACCCAGGCGACTGGGCGCCTGGGCTGCAGCCCCTCCCATGTAATAATAGAAAATCATGCGCCCGCCTTTCCAACCCTGGCCTTGCAGGGGTTCACGCTGGAGCTGTGCGGGAGGGACAGGGTGGGGCTGCTGTCGGACGTGACGAGGGTGCTCCGCGAGCACGGCCTCACGGTGACGAGGGCCGACGTGACGACGGTGGGGGAGCAGGCCATCAACGTCTTCTACGTCCGCAACCCGTCGGGCCAGCCCGTCGACATGGACACCATCGACGCCCTCCGCCGCCAGATCGGCCACACCGTCATGCTCAACGTCAAGAGGGTGCCTTCCTCCGCCGCAGCCAAGTCGCCGGAGTCCGGCGCCGGCCTGGCCCGCGCGAGCTTCTTCTCCTTCGGCAGCCTCTTCGCCAAGCTCCGGGCATGACAAGCTTCTTCTGCATGTGGTATATGGCAGCCAGGCCCTTGCTGTGTATATTCAGTTCATGAGGAGCTCTTGCATCTATCTACCAGGGCAGTGCGGAGTTGCAGACTGCTTCGTTTGGGTGACTGTACAAATTCGGGCCCATCATAATCCTCAGTTAGCTGAACATCTTTGTCGAATTGGATAGATTTTTTTTTTTTACAAAGGATGGACTTGACATCAGGTAACTCCATTGATTTTTTATGCCATGGATGAAACATCTCCATAGGGCACATAAAAGATCTAATGAAACCAGAGGAAACACCTCCGTACGGGCACATAAAAGATCTAACGAAAGCATCTAGTTATGTGAGAAAATCAGCTTAAATTTATCTAAAAATCAGTCGTCTAATGATTAGCAAAGGTGTTTTCCTGTAACGTTCGTCAATTGTAATTCTTAGCTGGCACTCGTAGTGAATTGTCAGTATGAAATGTCGGCGTCAAAAAACCCTTTACAGATGTGGTACATCATACAGTGTGGGGGACTGGAGATGGCAAAGATCAAAAGTTGTTTTTCATGTCAGAATCTTGCATATCATTTTGTAGCCACAAAAGTGACTTCCAAAGGCACTCGTGTGTTTTTTCTTTGACAGCTCCAAAACCAAACAATTACAGAAGCACGCCACAATTTGATAGGATCTACATCAAAATCTGAGAACTACTGTCCAATGTAGAGAAAAGGGAAATGGAACTCTGAACCGTCAGTCTGATCACTGGTGCTGGAGTAGCATCTACATGTATATCCTTCATATGAAAAGGATGGCTTCGCATGATCCGGGCTGTTATGAAGCATTTGTCTGAAAACCCAGGGATCTTGAAATGTTGGGTAGTATCTCTGCTTCCTTACGACTCATTTTTGGGGTTCAAAGTCATCATCAACATCGTATGCTGGGTTGCATAAGCATCTAAATAGCCTGCCAATTCCCTGCATCACACAAAATTAAGAATATCTTACTGAAAATTGAATCTGCTGTACAGTGTAAGAATGTGATGGTTGAACGATTACCTGAGTAACTGCAGGAGTCCGATATGGCAGTATCCGAGCCACATCCTCATCTGAACTTTCATCTGAGCTGCTGTCATCGTCGAGAATGGTCGGTTTTGATGGCCCTGGCAGTGCCTCCTTTTCCCTCTACCCACATTCCATTTCATAAAAGAAAATATAAAGTTCTAAATTGTGATTACATGGATTAAGGTTTACCTCCTGATGTAGCACAAAGCCATATAAATTGTCCTAAAGAAAAAGTCAAGTAATGTACCTGAAATATTTTTCCAAGGATTTTTAAGGCCATTGCACGGGACTTGAGATCCTCTTTCTTGATGTTGTTTTCATGAAGCACCTAGGAGGTCAATAATTTTCTTAATCAGTTCCATGTCCTGATCACTTCAGAAGATTGGCATGGCATGCTATGCTTCCCTGACTACTAGTAATCAGTTATTAAACTATAAATTACTAGATATCTCCAAAGACATACCATTTCACAAACATGTAGCAGGGTCACTTCAATATCAACGACATTCAGCTTCCACAGTGAACTCATCATCAGGTCCTTGTTCATCCTCATCTGCAGGTCGACATCCCTCTCGGTAGCGCAGCCGTCCTTGCCACTCTGCCGGCAGGCCTCCTCCTGCAGCTGCAGGAGCTGCAGTGCTCCTGCATTGTTCCTTTCGCCCCCTAATCAGTCAGCAATTTTAATGACCATGACAAAAACCAGCCTTTGCAAAGCTTTCACCTTTCGCTGCTGTGATCTGCGACTTCCAGAGGTGGCCCTTGTTCCTCACCCACTCTGCCAGGAATGGTACTCCTAGGTACATGGCCTTCTTGCCAATCTCCTTTGCAGCTTGCCGGGAGTACACGTACCCGATGGTGCGAAGAATGTCTTGCCCAGATGCTGTCAGTGGCATTTGACAAGATTCAGATGACAAATTCTACAGAGGATGATAGATGAGTAGGATGGTTTTGTCATTATCAGAAATTCATTTGTTCAATAAAAGAATCAGAAATTCAGAATGACCGGTGCTGGAGAGCTTCTTAGCCTCGGATTCGGCACGGCTGGAGAATCCTTCTTTGTCGCCGCGAACATATTGCGAGAGGAATTCCTTGAGGAATCTAGCTAGCTTCTCTTCCCTCTCCCTTTGCACACCCTTTCATCACAACAGAAGAGAGTGGAGCCAACAGAGTTCACATCAGAAACTTGAAGGTAGCACAGTGTCAGTCACCACTGCCAATATATATTCCATCTGAAAAGAAGAGATTGGATTTTGGTCGGGCAATGGGCATCCATCCATCACAGGTAGATGCCTGCCTCCCTGCCTATTCATCCCACTGACCTTGAGCCTATCCTGGAGCTTCTCGGGGTTGTCGCTCTCGCTTGTCAGCTCTGAGGAGGCCATTGTCGCCATTGCAAGGTGGCCAATGTAGTCCTCAAACAGCTCGCTCCCGAAAAGGAGAGTGAACACCACGGTGCCATCCAGCATGTTCTCCCTGGAAAACAATCGTTCATCTGTCAAGAGTGAAGCCTGAATCGCTGACGAGCAAAATTGTATCATAGCGTCTCAGATGAACTGGGCACCTGGATACACTGGTTTTGCCGTAGCCATCGTAGGCCTTCCTCTGCAGAGGATCACTCAGCACCTGGTACGCCTCTCCGAGAGCCTGATCACAACAAAGTCCACGAGAAGCTCAGCTCATCATGGCACTCACTACACACCTGTTCATGTCGATTTCAGTCGTTCCTAGGAAGTAGTAAGAACCTGAAACTTCTCGGCGGCCTGCGGATCGCTCGGGTTCTTGTCAGGGTGCACCTGCCTTGCCTGAAGAGAGGAAACCCGAATCAGTGAAAGAAACAGAGATGCCATGCCCCCAGTGTAGGCTTGTAGCCTCAGTGACATGGACAGGAACCAAGAAGCAGTTTTTTTTTCTGCAGAGAAAGAAGCCGATCGAGAATGGCAGGAGCCACCTTGACATAGTACGCCTTGCGGATCTCGTCGTCGGTGGCGGCGGGGCCGACGCCGAGCACGTCGTAGTACTCCGTCTCCTTCGCCATCGCCGCCGCCGCCGCTCCCTACCCAAGAACACCGTGTGGATGGGCTTCTCCCCCTCCCCCCCTACTCCTACTCGCCAAACAAGAAGCAAGAAACCAGCAGCACAGCAGCACGCGAACGCGAACGCGAGCGAGCATGGAGGGAGGGGACGGAGGAATGAGGCGCGATCTGGCGGAAAGGAGGAGAGAAAAGGCGCATCATTCATGGCGCAGAGAGAGAGAGAGGAGTCCCCACAGAGGCCGTCTTTCCAGTAGTGTACAGCGCAGCGCCGCGCGACGTGCGAGCGAGCGAGGCGGTCACCGATTAAACAAATCCGTCGAGCGCGCCGGGCGGCGCGCGGTGGAGGTGGAGGTGGAGCGCAGGAGCAGAGGGAGCGGTGTGGTTCAAGAATCAAGATGAAACTCTAGGTATGGATTATGGAAGGGGAAGGGATCAAATGCGAGACCAAGACCTAGATCAAGATCATTAAATCAAAATGATAGTAATATCAAATGATTCAGCTTTGATCCTGTGATCGATCGAGGCATCCAGCCATCTCTTTTCCGGTGTTGTTTACTCTGATCCACACCCTTTTTTTTTCTCTTGTTTTATGGGGCTGTGAGCCGGAAGCGAGGGATAGTATTGGCTTATTGGCGGTTAGAAAAAAGAAGAAAAAAATTAAGCAAAGGACATGAGAGCTGACATCTATTGATCAAACGAGAAGAAATTTATAAAATCGTGGGTTTTAAAGCCCTCTCCAATAGGACGCACAAAGGGGTGTTCTACTGTTCTATTCAGTTTTTATTTTAAAAGAGGATTCTTTGTTGTGATTTTTTTCCCTTTTGCTTGTGCTTCTCTCTCTTCTTTAGGGGTTGTAAAACTAGTGTTTATGAATTGGGTGCATGATTGTGGCTTGTGGCCGCCGCATTGTCATCATAGTTTTCAGAATTTAATTTCACCCAAGGGAAAATGCTATTTACATTACTGACAATCTACGTGTACAAGGGTAGAAGCTCTGTCCTGCAAAAAAAAAACAGAATTACTTTTACGGAATCTATCCATTCGAAATGGGACCTTAATTAACTTGTTAAGCTATGATAGAATATATTTAACCTTATTTCCGAAGAAATTGTCAAAACAAACCATGTGTCTATTAACTACTAGGGCCTATAATATTAACTATATATACTCAAATGGATGCATCGTATCAAAGGTGAATGAAAAAAATAGCATCTTTATAGTCCTTTTTAATCTTTTTGATGCATGGGCTATAGTGAGCATCTTTCTTGATGTTGGTAAACAACTCCCGAGCAAGTATTATAGGGAGCTGCTCCAGGAAATATGCAGACATGGATGCATGGAACCCCAAGGTTGCACACTTGCACAACACAGGATCGAGGGTTGGTTGAGCTACAGAGGCAAAGCCTGGACCAAGCGTTTATAAAGAGGGAGCATGTGGTGTGATGTGCCTTTAGACCGGCTAGATGAGCTCAAATCATCATGCATGTCTCCTCCACATCATGGATGCAACGCTGCATGATTTGCATCACATGCTGTTGGAGCGATGGTACGTAGTACTTCTGTCCGGTGCCTACGTGGCTATGCCCTCCAGGGATTCTGTACTTCCATGCACTATAGATGAATTCTTTCACCATTTTAGAAAAAACAATTATGAAAATGACATTACAACTACGCCGTATTTAAAAATGGGATAGAGCCACTCCCCGGAAAAGCGGCAAGGGAGAAAGACGCCCCACCTAGGACGGAAGGAAATTTTGTGGCATAGGGTGCCACACAAGGGACTGTGGCACCCCTTTTTCTCTTTATCTCTCTCCTCCTCCTTTCTCTATCTCCTCCCTTTCTCTCTCTATCTCCTCTCTCTTCCCTCTCTATCTCTCTCCGGGTGCCACTGTGGCACCCTAGGAACGGCAAAAGGGTTGTACGTGCATGACTCTAGCCGTTCTTGGGGGAATGGCAAGAGGCTAACCATAAAAATCTAGATCCGGTAATTATTTTAATTGATTAACTAAATACAAATAAATCATAGCATAGAAATAATTACATAACCCAATAATTATACTGACTGATTAACTAAACAAAAGTAAATGTGTTTTAAGCATAGAAATAATTAAGAGCGATATTGTTGTGCAGAAGTTGGTACACAGTGGAACAAAGTAGATTGTTAGATGATGGTAATGATATGAGGTTCAAATATTTGATTTCTACTGCAATATTATTTATTGTAGTTTTATGGCGGCAATATATCTAGTGCAAATGTCCATTAGATGCTAATATGCTAATAACATATTTGGGACACCAGATTCATGAGCAGCGGCTCAGATCTGGAGAGGTCTTTCCCATTTAGAAAGTCAAGGTGCTATTTTGTGAAAGTGGTTAAGTGAAAAAAGGGGCTTCCACCTCTTCAAATCTGGGACGCTCCTCATCGATCTGATGGCCCAGATATGTTGTTAGCATGTTAGCACCCAATGAACATTTGCATTGAATACGTTGTCATATTATGGCCAGTTAGTACATTTCGCTTACATGGTAAAATTAAAGTTCACTGAATAATCGTGTGAAAAATGGTAGTTTGTGTTGTACCGAGTTCTATGTTAGCTGTTACTGTTGTGTTAGGATGTTCAGCTCCTGTCACCCAACACAAAAATTACAAAATAGTTAAATGGTCATGGTTGCAACCTCACTGGTAATTATTAGGCGGATTACTCACGGGATTATATAGGCACAAGGCAATCGGGATCCCTTGCAGTAGCAAGTATAAATGCACGAGTGCATTTTGATCTGAAAATAGATTATAACTTCTATAAATGTGTCATACGGTGTCCAATTCGTATGAAATAAATTTTGTAATTCATCTAAAATCCTAAAGAACCCATTTTTTTTTGAAACTTTTCCCTTTTTTCAATTTTTATGTTTTTTGAATCTTAAAAATTCAAAAGTTCAAAAAATTGAAAAGTTTTTAAAATGAGTTGTTTAGGATTTTAGATGAATTACAAAATTTATTTCGTACAAATTGGACAACGTATGACATATTTATAGAAGTTATAATTTGTTTTCAGATCAAAATGCACATCGTGTATTTATACTTGCTACTGCAGGGGATCCGGATTGGGCACAAAGAATTCACGCCGGATTATACCAACACACAGATTGAAGGTTATAAATTGTGGGTTTTATGGCTTCGCAGTGAGGTACCAAAAACATTATAAAAGCTATCGCGGGTGAAGGATCGGAGACCAAGAGGGAGTGAATTGGACCACTTTTTGTGTGTTTTCCTTGATAATTGTCAAGTTGAAGGGAACTAATTAACTAGCAAGACCTAGACTACCGAAGGTGATCCAATGCACACACAAGCACACAAGCACAATAAAGATATATAGTAACTTTGCGGAAATTAAATGCAGGAAAGTAAAGGGGCAAGTGATTTTTTTCCCGAGGTTCGAAGACGAACTCCTACTCCCCGTTGAGGCAAGTCCACGACACACGAGAAACGGCTCCCTCTCGAGCCTTCCACCTCGATCCACTCGTGGTCGCTTTTTCACCACAAAGACGAGGTGAGCTTTAAACCCCTCACACGGTCCGGAATGCTCCCACACGCGGTGAGCTCCTCAAACCCACCATCGACACACAACGGCGTCCACCGACACACGGCGGACTCCCCCCACCCCCGAGACATGGAAGCACGAGAACTCGACAAAGGCTTGATGAAGACGGCTTGATGATCTCCCTTCTAGCGATGGAGTCCAAGGAGCACAATCCGAATACCTCTCACCTCACCAACACATCTCTCACACACACATGGAGAACCCTAACCCTAGGTCTCCATGAGAGAGAGCTCTCACATTTGGAATGGGTGGCTAAGGATGCAAGTGAGTCTGTCACCCTCTCTCTTGAGTTGAAAAGGTGCTCATATACCCTCACAAGAAATCCCCACCTCAGAACCTAGAGATGAGTTAGTGAGATCTAATTTCATACCTTAGGCCGGACAAACCCCGGACAGTCCGGACGAAGGCACACGCTCTCGGTCAAAAAATAATTATGAGACAAAGATGAAACACCTTGGGCCGGACAGTCCGGGCTCCAGGGCCCCAGGTCGCCTACTGCCAGCTGAAATTTTTTTGAATTCATATGATTTTTTCTGTAGCTCAAATGAAAGACTTGTCAGCACGAAGAAGATGCATATCACAATTCTCTACAACCTTCATGTTTTGACTTTTTTAATCCGAGCACGGGAATACCCTCAAAAAGGTGAAATATCGCACAGCTGCCACGGAGGCCGAGACCGGGCCACTTGGGCCGAACTGTGTAGGCCCAAGGGCCAGACTGTCCGTGCCCAGTTTGCCCATCTTGGCTAGCATCCCACTAAACTGTCTATTACTGCATTACCCAAACATAGATATTTTTAAAGATTTGGAACTATTTGGCGCCAAACTTAAACTGCACGGGCAGGAACACGACTTTAGATATCTTCTCGACACCTCACACTGCGTACAGACCAACTCCACGGTGGGAAACTGACTCCGGAACACTATGGACACTCCACAATGCGCCAAATTGACTCCAGATGAGAAACCGACTCCAGAACCCTCGAGACACTCCGCGCCGCGCCAAAACCGACTCCAGGCAGGAAACCGACTCTGGAACCCTCTGGAGACCTTGGAACCCTCTAGACACTCTCTAGGTTAAGCCAACAACTCATGCAAGGACATAAAGAAATATGAAAATAAAGTCCTTAGTTTTGAGAGAGGTCGGCGACAGAGAAACACCGCTTGTGGGGTACATGAATACCGAGAATTCCCCATTTAAGATTAAAGTGAATCAATTGCCAAAACAAATATTCAACCCCATGGGAGCTTGATTCTTACAGCGGGCAATCATAGAAGCTAGAATTAAAAATTATAAAACATAAAATATTTACACAAGATTTGTTCTAAATGAGGCCGTTCTTCCTCGGAGAGCAGGCGGCGCGTCGCCGTCCAACGCCTTCTACCTCTAACCTCCCCAAATGGCGCCTAGCGATTCCCGTGATTCTCCGCCTCATCTGCGCTTTGGTGGGCCACCCCGGCTTAACTCCTTGCTCGGGGTTCAGTCCCAGCCGATCCGATAATTTCATAGCATGTTGCAAGATTAATGGGGACCTAAAGACTATTAACCGGTATAGTTACTTGTGCTAATGTTCTTCGTGAGTTGGAGGCCCTTCTGAAGATTTAGATGTGTAGGAGTCCATGTTTTCATGATCGAGATTTCTCGTGTATCTATAAATGTGTGATTGATTCTACTCAGGGGTCTATTTTGACACTATAGATTTTTATGCAGATTGACCATACACTGGTTAACAATTATGAAAATGACATTATAACTACGCCGTATTTAAAAATGGGACAGAGTCACTCCCCACAAGAGCGGCAAGGGGGAAAGACGGCCCACCTATGACAGCATGCCGATTGCCGCCCCACATAGGAACGGCAAAAGGGTTGTACGTGCATGACTCTAGTCGTTCTTGGGGAATGGCAAGAGGCTAACCATAAAAACCTAGATCCGGTAATTATTTTAATTGATTAACTAAAAACAAATAAATCATAGCATAGAATTAATTACAGAACCCAATAATTATACTAACTGATTAACTAAACAAAAGTAAATGTGTTTTAAGCATAGAAATAATTAAGAGCGATATTGTTGTGCAGAAGTTGGTACACAGTGGAACAAAGTAGATTGTTAGATGATGGTAATGATATGAGGTTCAAATATTTGATTTCTACTGCAATATTATTTATTGTAGTTTTATGGTGGCAATATATCTAGTGCAAATGTCCATTGGGTGCTAATATGATAACAACAGATTTGGGACATCAGATTCATGAGAAGCGGCTCAGATCTGGAGGGGTGGAAGCCCCTTTCCCACTTAGAAAGTCAGGGTGTTTTTTGTGAAAGTGGTTAAGTGAAAAAGGGGCTTCCACCTCTTCCGATCTGGGACGCTCCTTATCGATCTGATGGCCCATATGTGTTATTAGCATCTTAGCACCCAATGGATATTTGCATTGAATACGTTGCCATATTATGACCAATTAGTACGTTTGTCTTACATGGTAAAATTAAAGTTCACTGAAAAATCGTGTGAAAAATGGTAGTTTGTATTGTACCGAGTTCTATGTTAGTTGTTACTGTTGTGTTAGGATGTTCCACTCCTGTCACCCAACACGAAAATTACAAAATAGTTAAATGGTCATAGTTGCAACCTCACTGGTAATTATTATACGGATTACTCACGAGATTATATAGCCACAAGAATTACATGCCGGATTATACCAACACGCAGATTCAAGGTTATAAATCGTGGTTTTTACGGCTTCGCAGTGAGGTCCCAAAAACATTATAAAAGCTATCGTGGGTGATGATCGGAGGCCAAGAGGGGGTGAATTGGACCACTTTTTTGTGTGTTTTCCTTGATAATTGTCAAGTTGAAGGGAACCAATTAACTAGTAAGATCTAGACTACCGAAGGTGATCCAATGCACACACGAGCACACGGGCACAATAAAGATAGTAACTTTGCAAAAATAAAATGCGGGAAAGTAAAGGGCAAGAGATCTTTTTTTACCAAGGTTCGGAGACGAACTCCTACTCCCCGTTGAGGCAAGTCCACGACACACGAGAATCGGCTCCCTCTCGAGCCTTCCGCCTCGAACCACTCGTGGTAGCTCTTTCACCACAAAGGCGAGGTGAGCTTTAAACCCCTCACACGGTTTGGAGTGCTCCCACACTAGGTGAGCTCCTCAAACCCACCACCGACACACACCGGCGGCCACCGACACACGGCGGACTCCCCCCATCCCACACCCCCCCCCCCCCGACACACGGAGGCACGAGAACTCGACGAAGGCTTGATGAAGACGGCTTGATGAAGATCTCTCTTCTAGTGGTGGAGTCCAAGGAGCACAATTCGGAGACCTCTCACCTCACCAACACCTCTGTCACACACACATGGAGAACCCTAACCCTAGGTATCCATGGGAGAGAGCTCTCACACTTGGAATGGGTGGCTAAGGATGCAAGTGAGTCTGTCACCCTCTCTCTTGAGTTGAAAAGGTGCTCATATACCCTCACAAGAAATCCCCACCTCAGAACCTAGAGATGAGTTAGTGAGATCTAATTTCATACCTTAGGCCGGACAAACCCCGGACAGTCCGGACGAAGGCACACGCTCTCGGTCAAAAAATAATTATGAGACAAAGATGAAACACCTTGGGCCGGACAGTCCGGGCTCCAGGGCCCCAGGTCGCCTACTGCCAGCTGAAATTTTTTTGAATTCATATGATTTTTTCTGTAGCTCAAATGAAAGACTTGTCAGCACGAAGAAGATGCATATCACAATTCTCTACAACCTTCATGTTTTGACTTTTTTAATCCGAGCACGGGAATACCCTCAAAAAGGTGAAATATCGCACAGCTGCCACGGAGGCCGAGACCGGGCCACTTGGGCCGAACTGTGTAGGCCCAAGGGCCAGACTGTCCGTGCCCAGTTTGCCCATCTTGGCTAGCATCCCACTAAACTGTCTATTACTGCATTACCCAAACATAGATATTTTTAAAGATTTGGAACTATTTGGCGCCAAACTTAAACTGCACGGGCAGGAACACGACTTTAGATATCTTCTCGACACCTCACACTGCGTACAGACCAACTCCACGGTGGGAAACTGACTCCGGAACACTATGGACACTCCACAATGCGCCAAATTGACTCCAGATGAGAAACCGACTCCAGAACCCTCGAGACACTCCGCGCCGCGCCAAAACCGACTCCAGGCAGGAAACCGACTCTGGAACCCTCTGGAGACCTTGGAACCCTCTAGACACTCTCTAGGTTAAGCCAACAACTCATGCAAGGACATAAAGAAATATGAAAATAAAGTCCTTAGTTTTGAGAGAGGTCGGCGACAGAGAAACACCGCTTGTGGGGTACATGAATACCGAGAATTCCCCATTTAAGATTAAAGTGAATCAATTGCCAAAACAAATATTCAACCCCATGGGAGCTTGATTCTTACAGCGGGCAATCATAGAAGCTAGAATTAAAAATTATAAAACATAAAATATTTACACAAGATTTGTTCTAAATGAGTAAAGTAGACAAAAATAGACAATTTAGAAGCACTGAAGCACAAATGCATTCTTAAGACCATTATTAAAGTTTAGCACAAGTGCCATTTGAAATTCCAAATATCTCTAAACAAGAAATATCTAGGTGTCTCATTTTAACATTTCTTTATTGGAAATCATGAATAATATTAATAATAGAAATAGCTAAATTTACTTATTAATTAAAGATGAACTTCTTGGTCCAGATATGATGAATTGCATGATGGTAACTGCTAGAGGAGGTAGGAAAAGGAGCAATAACCAAAGAAGCAATATATGTCGGGAATGGAGCAACCACTAAAGGAGCAACGAGGCAAGGAAAAGAACACCCCACAATGGAGACATAACAAAGTTAGGGAAGAATGTGAGAGAGAAGCTAGATAGAGCACCCGCTTGTCACCGGAGGAGGACACATAAAAAGGTAAGAAGCAAGGTGCATGAGAGTAGCCTCTAGGATAGATTAGCTCAAAGAATAGAATGAAAGCCCTACTAGGAGTAGATGCAAAATGCCCCGCAGTTTATGGGCAATTACCGAAATGCATCATCCATGTGTCCATGATATGTGGGACCAAATAGTACTTAGCAGCATATTGGCAACTTATATATGTTTACTCCGTGCTTTGGCACAATCAAAGCTACCATCATTTCAAATCTAAGCATCTAGGAGTGGATTCCCTACATGGAGAAGTGTATAACTCTGGAGAGCCACTTATTGTTGTGCCGTCAAGAGAGAGCACTCTCGAGGGTGTTCATTGACAACCCTCGAGAAGCGCCACCTCTTGATAGTTTTTTGGAAACCGTCGAGATAGAGTCTTATCTCGAGGGTTCTCTCTTTGGCCTTTCTCCGATAGTCAACACACTGTCTTTCATTTTTTTTAAAAAAAATAGAGATGATATTCACAATGTACAATATCAATTCTTGCTCCGTACATCACATGACACTCCCATAAATTTTTCGAGGTTTCCATAACATCTGGAGTTATCGATCCACATGAAAGTGATCACATCCAATAAACAAAGACATCATGTTACAGTGAGATGTACTGTGGATAAGTACGATACGAGTACATCAACACCACATCATGGTACGTTCATCGATAGTCATACACTTCTCCATGCCAACCTCGACATGCTACAGAAATCTACCATATTTTATATGCATTTTATGATTTTTCATAGCTTTAAACATAAATTATACACTTAGTACATTAGCTACGCTACATCATAGCGCGTAGCGCTACGATGGCCCAGCGTTCGCCATGCTCCCTTCCCAGCTTCCTCCCCGAGCCACGTCGCCCTTACCCTCAGCGTCGTCCGATCTTGCCTTGCTGGCTGGCCTCCCGATCGTCCGATCTTGGCTTTCCCACGGCGGACGAGTTTGCAAAAAAACCCTTGTAGTTCACAATTTTAGTTTGACGTCCCTGTAGATTCACATACGGGCCCCCTGGCATGTGCTTCCGCGACTTGGCAAAATTACGTCAGGCCCCCAGATGTTTTAGTCCCTTCGCAGCGCTGCCCTTTGGCCTTCGTAAGTGCAGCTGTAGTTTGAGGGAAATTACCCGCAAATGCCATCGCATATAAACCCATTTCCTTTGCCCCCGTCCCCATCCCCGTCCCCTAGCCGGCTAGCCCTCCCTCCGAGCGTTGCCTCCCCTGGTCCCAACGCCGCACTCTTCCCTTGACGATGCCATCGCGCGCAGCTGCGAGCGCCGGTCGGGCCACCGCCGCTCCTCCCGCGCCCGACCGTCGTCTCCCATCCCGCGTGAAGGAACCTAAGGCCGAGAGGGGGGGTGAATCGGACTATTTTAATTTTTACTTTTGTTACACTTAGTCACTTAAACAAGTTAAGGCACACAGCTAGCGCGTGGATTCCTACACAAGTCTAGTTGGCGGAAGCAATCTAAGCATAAGTGTAGGAGGCACGAAGGCACTCACAGGCAATGGATATCAAGATGCGGTTAAGTAAATGAGACAGAGAGGCGCAAACCGAGTTGTTTACCGAAGTTCGGTGCTCAACACATGAGCACCTACGTCTCCGTTGAGAAAACTTCTCACACAGAAAAGTCGGGACTCTCTCGTCCCTAACCCTCAATCCACTCGTGGTAGCTCTTCACCAACACATGGTAGGCGAGCTCCAAACCTTCACACGAATCAGCAGCCTCCACACGCGAAGGACCCCGAAACACCGACTTCACAAGCGAAGCCGACCTCGAGCACACCGAGGATTTAGCACATCTCCGACGCAATGGAGAAGAGCACCTTGGGAAGCAAGGTGGCCGCCGACGCGATGGCGGGCTTTGCACACCCCGACGGACGGAGAGGAAGCACTGTGGGAAGCACGTTGACCTTCACGGAGAAGGGTTTGTTTATGGTTTGCTTGATGGGGCTTGGCGGTGACGACGTCTCCCGGTGGCAAGAATCCCAAGAGCACAAGACCGGAGACACTACAACTCACTCAATCCTTATCCCACCATGGAGGATGGCAAGACAACCATGGGAGAGGGCACGGACCTTGGGAACGACGAGGAGGAGACTAGGTGGTGCTCTCTTCTTCTTCCTCACTCCTCCCTCAATCTCTCTCACTCAATCTCTCAAGCACATGGAACCCTAGGTGGAGATGGGAACCATGGGAGTTCTCTTGGTGGCTAGGGCAAGGGGTGGCTGCTAAATGAGGCTCTCTCAAGTTTCTCCCGTGCTCCAAGCTCCTATTTATAGGTACAAGGCGAAACCCTAGAAAATGGACGGCTCAGATCTATTCGGGCTGCTTCAGATCGATCCGTCGGACCCGGTCCGAAGGGCATCGGACCCAGTCCGATAGAGGCTATGTTTCCAGGACTTAGTCGCTAGGACCTACGGCTTGGTCGGACCCGGTCCGACGGTAGGCTTGCATTTGGGACTTAGTCGCTGGGAGAGCCGATGGCCTGGTCGGACCCGGTCCAACGGTGGTCGGACCCAGTCTGACAGAGGGGTTGCATTTGGGGTGACTTAGCCGCTGACACGCACATCTGTCGGACCC
This sequence comes from Raddia distichophylla, assembly GCA_005191435.1. NCBI lineage: Eukaryota > Viridiplantae > Streptophyta > Magnoliopsida > Poales > Poaceae > Raddia > Raddia distichophylla. Next base: position 207,649 of record SPJY01030015.1, on the reverse strand, counting down.
GGTCCGATGGTGGTCGGACCCGGTCCGACCAGCTACACTAGTCACACACCAAAAAATTCATATCTTTTGCTTCCGAACTCCGTTTTTTATGATCTTGGACATTTCGGAAAGCTAAGAGAAAGGGCTATCCAACTAACTAAGTTTCACCACCTATTTCTAAATGGATAGACCCTAAATTCTATAGAAACCACTTTCCGGCACTCTCGAACACCTCTCTTTCTCTCGGCTTCGACTCAAACTCACCAACCGACAGCTGATGGACTCCGGGACTGTGCTCTGTGCGGCCTGCAACCAGACTGAAGATAGTCACCTGCTTGTTGGGCCTAAGGCTACACACGCAAGAAAATAGAAGAACTAGAAATAAAGTCCTTAGTCTTGGCGCGATCCATCTTAAAAACCCAGTTGCCATCAATTACCAAAATCACTCAGCCTATGGGAGCTTGAGCTTACACCGCGCCTCGCCGGATCTGGCAGCGGAGGCCTTGGTCGGACGGGATCTGTCAACGGTGGCCACGCCAGGCCGCCGCCGCACATCCCGCGCCCAACCGTCGTTTCCCATCCCGCGCCTCACCGGATCTGGCGGCGGAGGCCTTCGCCGGAATGGATCTGACCACGGTGGCCATCGGGGTGCCTTCTAACCCTAGCCGCCGCCCCTTCTCCTCTCCCCCCGCCTCTTTTTTTTTCTTCTCCAGTCCGGAACGCTGTGTCTTCCCCCTTTCGGTCTAGTGTTTGCTGCCGTGCTCTCCATGCGTCAATCCCCGCTACCGCCACCGGCCACGACGGTCGCTCTCCGCTCCGGCGTCGCAGCCCCCGTCTCCGCCTGTGCCAAAGACCTTTGTTTGTGCTCATCCTCTCGCAGCCCCTGTCCTCGCCATATTCCCCATCTCCAGGCGGCGACTCCTCGTCTCCATCGACGGCGGTAACCCCCTGGTCTATGGCGCATTGGGCTATATCTTAGGCTTATAGCTTGGAATAGGCACCATCGTAGTATCATTGGATTAACCCTTGCTTTCACTCTCACATACTGAAGTTCAGAATAGTTCTTGGTTTAAATTATATTTGCTTGTGGTTCATTGCAGGGAGAATGGCTTTTGGAATGTTATATAGGTTCATTGCAGGGAGAATGGCTTCTGGAGGAAAATGTTATATCAACGCCGATTTCTTGCTCTTGAATTAGTCATAGAGTCCACATTCACTTTGCTAGCGAGGTCTAGATTTCGCACAAGCTGTAGTTCAAAACTTGAAATCATTTTGCTTATAGATTTGACATTGTTCACATGTTTGTGTCATCATCAGGACATCAATTCCTAATTTGCATTTTTGTTTGAACTGATTGTAGTACGAGAACCATCCGTTGGATTGAATGTATCACTGAGTCGGTGCGATTTGTTTCATGTGCATCTTTTTCTTGCATCTGGGACAGGAAGGCTTGGAATTTTGTCTAATTAGTGTGTAGAAATTGCCTCAAACTTTCTAATTCTTAGTGTTAACTGTCTTTTGAATAACTATTATAGAAACCAACCATGTATGATTCTAGTCAGATGCAATGAACTCTTAGTTTGAATTTACTTCCCTCTGTGTGTATTTTATTAAATTGTTTTGTTTGCTTCATTTAACAGAATCTAATGTAGTATATGATGATTTTTAAAATTTAGACAAAATCCTTTGGCTAGCACCTTTGCCATTGAACAAGACAAATGGTTGGTCAGCACCAGGTATTCTAATTCATGAGTCTGCATGTGCTTGAAATCTGGATGTAGATAGTTAATCTATTCTGAGTTCTAATTGCTATAGATGAACTGACATTTCATGCTTAAATTGTGCAATAAAACAGGAGTTTTAATTGTCTTGGATCCACGCCCTGATGGAATTATCTATCATAGATATCATACGCGATTATAGCTCCGTACCGTACAGAGATCACTGCCTATTCACAGCAGTCTTTGTTCTTTTTGTTGCACAGTTGCTCACGCTGCCTTCCTTTGCTCTTCTAAATATTTTTCTATATAGCCTTTATCCATAATAATACAGTATTACTGATTTCATTCTTGCTCTTCAAATCACAGGTTAGTCAGCTAACTGCATACCATTACTACAGAACCATATGAACATAGCATGCATTTTTTTTGTAACTCATTGTATGACCTGATAGAAATACCTTTACAAACCAATTTATTTCTATTATAATGGTCGCTCATATACAACACAAGCCAATAAAATAGTTATCAAAATTAGCAGCATCTCCAACAATAGAAGTTGAATGATATGGCCCCTCACCACGTCAGTTCTTTTACCTCTATATATCCTTGTGTCACACTAAATGGACTGTAATATTGTGTCAAATGAGGTCAAAACTATGACCAAACATAGCTGTGTATATTAAGCACTTTAAAAAACAGTATTGTGTATTGTCATGTACACATCATATATATTATCTTCACTAACGTATAGACGGGTTAGCTAACGCACGAAGGCGCGTTGATACCACTAGTAATGCATAAAGCAAGATAACCTTATTAAATATTTTTCCATCGGTAGTTTTCTTAGTACATAGATTATCTAAATTTATTAGATAATAGTCATCATTTTTTACCTAGTTAAAAATCATGTTTGCTGTAATTTGGTTAATCAATAATTCTCAATAGTCACTCTCCTAGCCGCTGAGACAACTATGGACCGGCGCGTGCCATGGCCCAGCCCACTACGACTTGTTATCAGATGGCAATCACTCTCCTAGCCGCTGAGACAACTATGGACCGGCGCGTGCCACAGCCCAGCCCACTACGACTTGTTATCAGATAGCCGCTGAGACAACTATGGACCGGCGTGTGCCATGCCCTATCCCACTGCGACTTGTTATAATATGGCAATCGCTGTGGTCTGGAAAAAAAAGGGCAAAAATGCGTTCCTTAGGAATCAAACCAAGGACCTCATAGTCCTCGGTTGAAAGACTTAACACCACCATGTTAATGCTAGCCATCAGAGCATGGGAGACTTTGTGATAAAGCTATCCAAGTACTTCCTTATATACATTTTTAAAAAACAATTTTTTTTAAATAATTGTGCCGTGCCTAGCCTTCGGCCCAGGCACGACAAGCCTGGACAGGTCGGGTCGGCCTAGGCCCGATGGTGACCATGGCGTGTCGTGCCTCGTGCCGGGCCAAAATCCCGGGCCTCGTGTCGGCCCAATTAGCCCAGCCCATTTGTCCATCAATAGTGCAGTGCCTCATGAAGATTTTTAGGGACAATTGCCAAAATGCCCCAAAGTTTACAGGCAATTACCAAAATGCTTCATCCATGTATCCATGATTTGTGGGACCAAATAGCACTCAGCGGCATACTGGCAACTTATATATGTTTACTCCATACTTCAGCACGATCAAAGCCACCATCATTTCAAATCTAAGCATCTACCCCCTCTGTTTTTTTAGTAAGGCATATTTTAAATTGGCATGTAGATAAAAAAAAGTTACGAAATCAAGAAAAAGTTGAAAGAAAATGATCATGCTACCCATGTAAATATCTCGGAAATATTAGAGAGTATCATGTGAGAGAGTTATTCATAGATGTATGAGAGAGAAATGTGCAATAAATAAGAATAGACAAAAAAAACTTAGTGTTCACATGTACATTTTATATTTCTAAGAGTATTGCCAGCAGGATCTCTATATTTCGTTCTCTACATCGCTTCGCTAAATCACTATCCATTTACAGCAGAGTCCCTATTTCTGAAAGATATATAGATTCTCTAGAGAGTCTTTAAATATAGAGACTATGCAGGAAGTCTAAATTTGTAAACTAATGTAGATACTCTACTGGATGGATATAGATGCTGAGACTATCCACAATAGTATTTTAGAGAACGGTTTAGAGAACCTGCTAAAGATGCTCTAAATAAATCCCAGTGTTCTGGGGAATCCTCCACAGAACCTGTGTTCGTCTGTAACGATTGGATTCGGTGGACAACAGCCTAGTGCGTAGGGCGTGGAGATTATTTTTTGTCGCGAACGTTTTCTATTGGCAACAAAAATAACTCTTAACGCAAGATATTATTTAGCAGATGTAGTTAGATATAAGACCAATGAACAAAAATGGCTTAGCTAGCTGTTGCTCGCATGTTGTGTCTTAATGTATTAAAAAATAGACAGCCTTATGGAAAATACTCCAGTGAATCAAATTACAGCATTGGAGGTTATTTGTGTTTCTAATTTATAGGATAAATTAGGACCATTCACAACACGTGCGCATATAGAACCAAAGCATCAACAGCCTACAGATCATCCTATCTCAGGTCACACCCTCTTTTTCTTCTATACAATGAATCAGATCAGACTAGGACTAGTTACAAGAGATTTTGTCGACAAAAAATTATCCCCAGTAAAACTATCAACACATCCTCCTAAAACTCTACATATCAGATTCAGAATCTCTTTGGGGAGCCATATGGACTTGGAGGTCTCATCTGGCCTACATCATGCCAAGGATCTGCAATCACTGTGCTTCGTATCGTCTGGTTATGCATGTGATTTATTGGGTTATAGGCTGCAGATCCAGAGGAAGCAATCGGATGCTGTGGGGAAGGCAGACAACTCCAGTTTGACTGCTTGAACTGACGCAATGGGCTTGAACAAGGGGACACTGGCAGAGACATGTTTGTTCTTGCTGCAATATGGCTGCTACGAGGAAGATGGTTGTTGTCAGTAAGGGCTAGGATGTGTGACTGAAATTGGAAAAAGGGCTGACCGATAAACATAGATTACTATACCTGGAGGTATTGTGAGGTGAAGGATAAGCAGTGGAAAACCCAGTGAAATCTCTCGCACTTAATCCTCCAATATCCTGCAAAGGAGCTATGCTTATTCTTGATAAAGATCCTCTGTTGAACTGCAACCAAATTTAAGGGATAGAAAAGATTTTAGTGCTGACTACCACTCATCTGATGGCATGGAAACAAAAAATGGACATGCACAAGTTAGTCGACTAGTATTACAAGACAAAACACAAATTCAACATCTAGTGATATGAATCTAGAAAGTAATAGTAATACTGTTCTCCCCAAAATGAAAAGCACAGTGACGGTATGATTGCAACGACCCACTACTCCATTACTACGAATGTAGTTCAAGATTTGTGTAATTCAGTTTACAAGAAGAGCATATGAAGGTATATGCTTCTAAGTTCTACATTCAACTGGCGCTTGAATAGAGAAAAACACAATAACTAGAAATATTATGCAAAATAATCATAAGAATGAGGACAGATGTGTTTCTACAGAAAGAACAAGAAAAGTCACCTACTCACATTTTTACGGCTTGCCTCTGCATGAGAGGATAGTCCATTCCTCAGCTGAGTTGAACTGCACTGTGCCACTCTTACTGCTTGATTGTCATGAAAAAAAGGATGACCCAGCAATTGAATTGCAGAGGGGCGCTGCACTGGATCACGTTTCAAGCACAAACTGAGGAAATCTTTCCCTTCCTTAGAAAAAAATTCTGGAATTTCTGGTGTCTCTTTACTATTTGCAATCTTGAATATTGCAGCTACCTACAGCACCAAGAGTTGGACAAGATGGTTGTTAGCCCCCATTAACAATATATTATGAAATGAATGATAGTTAAATCAACTACAAGAAGTGATATGACAGATCAAAGAGGAGCAAAATATTTCAGAAATGTGAAATACAAAGAGGAAACATACATCTTCATATTGATGCCAAGGATGCCTCGCAGTTGCCATTTCAATAATGGTGCATCCAAGGCTCCAGATATCAACCGCAAAACTGTACCCTTTGCTATTCATTATGACCTGAAGGTTTTGCAGTTATTTGGACAGCTTTCTTTGGGATGCAAATCACACATGGAAAATTGTAGAAATGTCACCATGCAAAAAAGTACCTCAGGAGCCATCCAGTATGGGGTTCCTCTAAAAGATCGTATTTCAGCAAACGATTTTATCTGCTCCAAAATAAGAAATAAAGTAAGTTGGTGGAGACAATACAAATAAAATCTTCTAGACTGTGGGGGAGGGGGATGTGGAGTGCAAACTACGAAAGAATCTATTTAAGCCACTTCAACCTTAAAAAGAGACAAATCTTTATGTTCAAGATCTAATATACGAGTACAAGCATGATTCCCAGAGTTGCAACTGGCTGGCTCGCCAAGGATAAAAGTTAATTTATTAGTTACATGAGTTACATGCTGTGGGAAATGAAAGGTTCTCATGGTGCTTCTGCACGTATGCACACAAACAAAACTCCATGGTAGAACGTAAAGAGAAACTGCATACATGTTTAGCCATGCCAAAGTCAGCAAGTTTGACATCACCATTAGGACCAACAAGTATGTTTGCTCCTTTAATGTCTCTGCCAAGAAAATCATTATGAAGTGGCCTTTCTATTAAAATTTTTATAATGGAAATGACAAACAGCATAAGATGATTTACACTACCTGTGCACGGTATCCCTACTATGCAAATAAGCAAGTCCAGAAAGAATTTGCTGAGTATATTTACGGATCACAGGTTCCTTAAAAGGACCATACTCTCTAAGTAATTTATAAATCGAACCTCCAGAAACATATTCAAGATAGATGGAGAGTGATGCATCAACCTGCCCAAGATACCAAATTCGGTAAGTCCAAGTATAATCACTACTAAATACAAATAATTTCTTCTTGGGATGAAAATATCCTCCATTGGACAAAAATAACAAGTGAATTTTAGAGAAGATAACAGACAGATGCAAAGAAGATAACAGTGTTGTTTTAACACAATATGAGATGAGTGCAAAATTAGAAGAAAAAAAAAAGAGGGAGGAAAAAACTAAGGCAAAGCTAACAAGATATCAACCTATACTATGTCATTGGCACTACGTTATGATGATTGAAGACATGTTCAAATTCTGTGGCTGCATGGCACTCAAAAGGGTGTAGCTTGTCAGTTATCACATGGAACTCACCTGTTCACTTCCATAGTATTGCACAATGTTTTGGTGCGAGAGTTGTCTAAGAACATCTATTTCCTGTTAATACAAGAACAACAAACAAGTTACGGAAACAAATCAACAGCCTTCTCAAAAAAGAAAAATCAAAAAGATTGTTGCACAACGTCTCAGAAAAATGCACGCTGCAGGTGTAAATTTAATTGCTTCTAACAGATATGGAACTTATCAGTTAAATAGGGCAAGCAAATGACCTGACTCAATTGTCTGAGGCGTTCTTTTAAATTTGAATCATCCAAAATAACTTGTACCTCTTTGATCGCACAAAACTGGCCACTTTCACTGCATACACATGGTTACGCTCAATCACGCTATGCAACCATAGAGGATTCAAGAATGCAGCGTCACAGAAATGGTTCCAAGATTTTGTTTCATGTTATCCTAAATTTTCAAAGACAGTTAGAAAAACATGTTAAGACCTCCATACCTGTTGAATCCGAGGTAAACCTGACCAAACGTGCCACTACCTAACAGTTTCCCCTTTCTCCATTGTGATTGGGATTGGGTAGAATCAATGGGAGATGTAGGGAGGGGTGAGCTATCCATGGGAAACGGAGGAAGGGGCAAGGGTTGAGACAGATTCTTCAGATCATCCATCCTTTTCACTGGTGACCTCGGGCTAAACCCAAAGTCTCCTGAACTTGCATAAGTGGCAGCAAAAGCACGTTCTATTGGACCAGGGGAAGGACTTCTTGCTCTTGTACCAAATGCACCCTCGGGTAACATTCTGCCACGCGAACAACTGGGTTCACTTCTTGAAAGCTCAAAGCTTTGAATATGAACTTCTCTCACATTAGCAATAGGCACCTCAAAGAACTTCTGCTGCTCCCGAAGTGGAGTACATGTGACAAGGTGCTTCGCTTCCGCCATGTCCTTGTGCCCATCAGCTGGCATAGTTCTCCCTCCAGAGAAGACAACTGGATCTGTATACCTACAGATTGAAACAACCAACTATAAAATCCAGGAAAGATAGCCAGACAGCAGCAACAGATTGTTCAAGAAAAATATACTCTGAAATATCTGGCAACAGAAAATGAGACATCCTTCGCAAATAAAAACAGAAGGAAAAACTTCATCTGTGTGTCAGAAATTTAACATCACCCGTTTCGACAAGTTTATTTCAACAGCTTCCAGCTTTGGCACATTAAAAAGTCGCTTCTGAAGAACCAAAACACTCCGGCTTCTCAAAGCCATTTCACAAATATCTCAAAGACAATTAAACGTCTTGACGTCTTGAAACTCTATAAAGCCTAACATTTCAGTCGTGGACGTTCTAAACATGGACAAAAACTAGTTGAAGAACATAACTTCTCTAAGAATAAACATGGCTGTCTCAGAATTAGAGCCTCGAGCGGTCGTTTGCAACATGAAGATATTGCATTATACAATTTCTTATGCACAAATTATAAATAAAATGATCCAGAGAAATTGTAAATAAAAAAGAAAGGTTGAACATTTGAACTACTCACGCGCTTTGGCTCTCACACCCCCAAGTCCACGGCATTTACTAAAGAAAGATAATGGTATCAGATGAAGTCCAAGCAGAACGAGGACGGAAGGGGTCAACGGCCGTAGTTGGTGCGAAGCATCACTTCTCACTCCTTGGTCTTCGCACTCAGATCAAAAACCCTAATAAATCACAGGATTTGCACTGGTGGAAAGAAATTTATCCGGCGCATCACCAACGTGATTGCATTACAGAATTCCTCGCCCGCGTGTCAATTTTCGATGTAAAAAAAATTCACGCTTTGAAACGTGGCTGTTACGCTGATAATCAAGTACCTGTAAATTGGGCGGCCCATCGCCTCGTCTGACTCCGACGAGCTGTCGCTGGAAACCGACGCCGCCGCGGACACGCACCCCGCCGCCGCCTCCGCCGCCGTGTCCACCTCCTCCCGCGAGGACGCGAGGGGCAGCGGCGCCGATTTGGACGCGGGCCGGGGCAGCGGCAGCCCCTGCCCCGCCGCGGCGCCGCCCCCCAGCCCCCCGCCAACGAAGCATCGCGATACGGGGCTGGGGCCAACGCCTCCCGGCCCCGGCCCCGGCGCCGGCGAGCCGAGCCCGCGCTGCGCCCGCGCCCCCGCCCCCCGCCGAGGAGACCACGGCGAGGCGCTGGCGGAGGGGCCGAGGTCGACGGAGTTGCGCGGCGAGGAGGCGGCGGAGGCCGCCGGCGTGTGCCACGCGCTGCCGCTGCCGCCGGCGCCGGGCTTCTGCTTGGACCTGGACTTCCTCCGCGGCCACCAGAAGGGCATCGCCTATGGAGATCGGAGGCGAAGGGGCGGCGAGTGGTTGGGGAGAAGGAGAAGAGCCGAAGAGGAGAGCGGCTTGGCTGCTGCTAGTAGTAGCCGGAGCCCGGAGGCTGTAGCTCGCGGCGAGTGCGCGACAGCTTGCCGCGCGGAGACGACGAGTGTCTGTCCGGTGTCGCCGTGCTGCCGCTGCTGCGAGCGTGGGGTTTAATGCCACTCGCCAGGATGTGGGCCCGAGGACATTAATCGAGGTGGGGTGGGCCCGCGCCGTCAGCGAGGGTGGGGTGGCATGGTCGGTCGGGCTCGTCCGGGGGGGAGGCGCGACGCGTCCGGCCCGGCGGAATGGGGATTGGGGAATGAGAATGTGCGCCGTCGTGGCGTGGGCCGTGGGGGTTGGTGCAAGGTGGGCCCCCTCTTTTTTTTAATGAGGACCCGTGCGAGTCATCCCACGTGGCATCATCGTGATGACGTCACGCTGTTCTTGCGCCTCGTCGGGCGCCGGCAAAGGCCGTGAGTGCATGTGGACTGCGATTTTAGATCATGTAAGCACCAAGGTTCAGAGAAAACTTTGATTTAATCTATTTATTTATTATATAATTAAAACAGGGTTCAACGAAGCCACCACATTAGTTTTAAATTAGCAATAAAATACCACATTAATCAGATAGAGAAAAGAATGATCTACATCATTGATTATCGTGGGCCCAAATTATAACAGCTTAAATTTTAAAAAAGTTCACATCCACCACTACGTAAAATAATATAGAAGTAATTAATTAATCACATACGAGATTAGAAAAATACTAGTTCATATCAAATACGAAACCTATATGCACATTTGCATGAGACACTCTTCTTGTTTAGTGAAGTGATACATAGAGTTTTACAATTTGCCTTCCCGTTCATGAAAAGATGGCAGGCGTTACGACAAGCATGGACCATCGCCTCGCCACCCATGTGCCTTGCGCTATTCGCTGCCTTGACGCATGGTGGCCGCCTTGCCATGTGTGGGCCTCGCACTGCGCCGTGCCGTTTCAGATAGAGGATGGAGGAGGAGGAGAGATGCCCCGTGATGGAGAGTCAAGAGAGTCAGACAGGGGATAGAGAAAAGGAGGAAGATGGATTAAAGAGGCTACCAAGGGGGGTCTCACATCTTTTATTTTTAGTTATTTGTTGTTTTGCTAACTAGGCAGCCATCTCACCTGTCTAGAGACTAGCCTCTGTATATTGAAATAAATATGTATGGCATGATACAATATGGTTTATATTGATATATATAGGATTTTGTTTGGTTCTTGTATCATATGTTTCCATCAAATTAGTTATAAGTTGAAACAAATATTCTTATAAGTTTTCGCACCACCTATAATGAAATGACATGATTCGCCAAACGAACTAGATAAATGTACCGATTCGTATGGAATTAGCCCAACCCAGTGATCAAATTCTTGGTGGGAGTCATCAACTTTATAATGTTATAATAACGGTTCATGCTTTTTTAGTGACCTTTTTTTATGGTTATGCCGGCGATGATAGGTAGATTTGGTACAGTAATTGGTTTGTTCCAATGATAGGTGCACCTGACATGGTATTTTCATAATTAAATAATATATTGTTCTGGTTGTCGCCACCAAGTCTCTTGCTTCTATTAAGCTCAACCTTAGAAGTGAGCAGCGGCACTGGGTGGACCGTCCATCCACCCTTAAATGATGGGGACTAAGACTGTTTTCAACAAGTAGGGATGCAAACGGATCGAATACAGATAGGATAGGATCATTACCATATTCGTATCCATATTTTTTCTCGGATACGGATACGGATTCGGATACCTCTCGAATACGAATACGAATCGGATAGCATAGCGAATACGAATACGGATCTGTTATCTACTCAAATTGGTCAGATACGAATATCCTACAATTTCAGCACATCAACGAATAAACAAGCTAACATTTATCTCTTAGAGCATCCCCAGCAGGCTCGGCATTTTACTGTAACTACAGTACACGCGCACAAAAAAATCAAAAACAGCAGACTACGGCAACGCGGGCGGGCAACGCGAGCGCTCACTGCTCGGCCGTCAACCAGCTGATGCGGGGCCTTGATACAACGCGTGCTGTCCATGCTCTTAGGCCTTACATTAGTTTCGATCACCGATGCTTAGGAGCATGGGGGTGTGTGTATGTATGTATGTGTGTGGATATGTATGTATGCATGCATGCATGATGTATATGCATGTATGTATGTATATGCATCAAGCATCAGGTACAAAACGAGCAATAAGAAATTAATTAGAAATACAGTCAACATTTGTTCCACGTTCCACCATGATCACCATTACAATTTAGATAGGATAGTATCCGTATCCAGTCCTTTTTTCGAAACCATATCCATATTCGTATCTGGGAAACAAATCCGAATAGTATCCGTATCCGTATCCGTTACCTATTAGAATACGGATAGACCACGGATAGACCAATTTTCGGATACGGATGTCAAAAAATTCGGATTATTTGTATCCATTTTGCACCCCTAAACAGGCTTATCTAAAGCGTCCTCTATCCTAAAATAGAGGACGAATTATTTTCATATGTGCTTCAACAACGTTCCCTATTCCGTTCCCTAAAATAGAGAATTTCTTTCCATTCCTTTATATGTAGGGATTCTCTCTCCTTCCCCTATACAATTCTCCATACAGGGAACGCTGTTGAAGATGGGAGAAATATAGGGAGAGATTTTTTTAAGAAGCCTGTATATGAGGCTATAGGGGATCAAATTTAGGGATCCTTGTTGGAGAGAGCCTAAGGCTGTTTTCAACAGGCTTTCCTAAGGCATCCTCTACCTCAATATAGGGGACGAATTATTTCCCTATATCCTGCAACAGGGTTCCCTATTCCGTTCCTTAAAATATAGTATTTATCTCCATTCCCTTATATGTAAGGATTCTTTATCCTTGACCTATACAATTCTCCATATAGGGAACACTGCTGGAGATGGAAGAAATACAGGGAGAGATTTTTTTTAAAAGAAACCTGTATATGAACCAATAGGGGATCAAATTTAGGTATTCCTGTTAGAGAGAGCGTAAAACACGTCCGTAGATGTCGTTCCTATATTGTTACCGTCCGCAAGTTTCAGCTGGCACTTTCTTGTCATGTCATCGCGAAAATGATCGCGCAGAGTTAGAGCAACTCCAACCGCCCCTCTATATCTCCCATGCATCTAAAACACTATTAGCGTCCCCTCTATCCACTTCTCTAAAATTTTCTTCGCAACTTACAGTACCATATAAAAGATTCATTCAGTTTAGCAGTCCCACTATATCTGCTACAGTGGTTTTCGGAAGACGTTGGAGTTGCTCTTAGATACCCCATCCCCTTGTCCTCTCCCCTTTAGCTTCGGGTGTGAAATGGCGGGAGAAAGAAGACTTCAAGGCAGCTCGCGCGGGTGGTGTCTGGTGTGGTCGATGGGGCCGGAGAGCTTGCTAGAGAGCGGCGGCTGCTTAAGCACTTGGTTGATTAGTTCCTAAGCCTAACCACCCGCGATTACCATCAAATCGAATAATCTGATCCGGATGGCTGCAGCGAAGCCGATCGATCTGGGGATCGAACAATATCCGTAATCTGATCGCCACCTTTTCTTTTTCAATTAATAGAACAGATTCATGGTGGTGTGACCGTGTGAGTCAAGAGGGTCGAGTCATTTGCTTAGAGCATCTCCAATGGGTCCTAATCAGCTGACTATAAGCTTTACACATAGGATTATTTGCTGAGATGGAGGAGAGAGGAAGTCACCTGGCTTGGCGCTAGCGCTACTGCAAGCACCCGGCGATAGCACAGCATCCAACGCATGAATGGTCCTGGAGGGAAGGCCGGCCAATCACGTCGATGCAACTTGCTGCTGCTGCAATATACTATACTAATTAACGTACGCTGCTGCAATAACGTACGCTGCTTGCTGTGTACAAGATGGTCTATTGATAGTTATTACCATTGAGACTTGTCTCAATTGGTTTTTGTTTTAATTTACTTTATAATAACATTTTTACTAAGTTAATGAATAGTACTCCCTCCCTACCGCAAAAAGTAGTCGTTTTAGATGGCAATGGGGATACCAAGGAGTATTAACTATAGACCTCATACCTAGAGCAGGTAAAGTACTTTAGCTTGGTGGTTAGAGCCCTTCCCATCATCCAAGAGGTTCCGGGTTCAAATAATGGTGGATGCATTTTTTTTTTCTCCTTGGCACTTGTAGTAATTAATGATGCTACTGTTTCCAACAGCAGTAATTAGAGGAGGAATGGCAAAACGCCAGCTTTTAAAAATTTCTTCAAAAACTCTAAAACGACTACTTTTTGCAATGTGGAGGGAGTAGAAGTGAGCAGCGGCACGGGGTGGCCGTCTATCCACCCTTAAATGATGGGGGCTAAGAATACGTCTCCATAAGACTGTCTCCAACAAGTAGGGATGCAAACGGATCGAATACAGATAGGATAGCATCATTACCGTATCCGTATCCATATTTTTTTCGGATACGGAAACGGATTCGGATACCTCTCGAATGCGAATACGAATCAGATAGCATAGCGAATACGAATACGGACCGGATATCTACTCAATTCGGTCAGATACGAATATCCTACAATTTCAGCACATCAACGAATAAAACAAGCCAACAAGCTATGTGTGTGTATGTATCAAGCATAAGGTACAAAACGAGCAATAAGAACTTAATTAGAAATACAGACAACATTTGTTCCACGTTCCACCATGACCACCATTACAATTTAGATACGGATAGTATCTGTATCCGTATCCGGTTCTTTTTTCGAAACCATATCCATATCCGTATCCGGGAAAAAAATCCGAATAGTATCCTTTTCCCATTCGGATACGGATAATCCGAATACGGATAGCCCATTTTTTGGATACGGATGTCGGAAATTTCGGATTATTTGTATCCATTTTTCACCCCTAAACAGGCTTATCTAAAGCGTCCTCTATCCTAAAATAGGAGACGAATTCTTTACATATGTGCTTTAACAACGTTCCCTATTCCGTTCCCTAAAATAGAGAATTTCTCTCCATTCCCTTATATGTAGGGATTCTCTCTCTTTCCCCTATACAATTCTCCATACAGGGAACGCTGTTGAAGATGAGAGAAATATAGGGAGAGATTTTTTTTTGAAGAAGCATGTATATGAGGTTATAGGGGATCAAATTTAGGGATTCTTGTTGGAGAGAGCTTAAGGCTGTTTTCAACAGGCTTTCCTAAGAGCATTTCCAAGAGTAATAGTTAAAATGGAGTCATATATTACATTATAGGTACTCCGTAAAATGTCTTGCAGCCACAAAAAATATATCAACTCCAACAATCAGCCCTAAAACACATATATATCCATTTAATTAAACCAACATGTCCATTTATTACACCTAAAACATAGTGAAACCAAATATAGGGCTTCACAATTGAGTTGTCATGTTTAGCAACTTCTCTTAGAGCCCCAAGCTTTTTTAAGGCTTTTTGTTGAGATAGGATCCATTGTTGGAGTTGATTTTTTTTTAAATCGTAAAATATAGAGATAGCAACTTATAAAGGGCTTCTCTTGGAGATGCTCTAAGGCATCCTCTACCTCAATATAGGGGACAAATTCTTTCCCTATATGCTGCAACAGGGTTCCATATTCCATTCCTTAAAATAGAGTATTTCTCTCTATTCCTTTATATGTAAGGATTCTTTATCTTTGACCTATACAATTCTTCATATAGGGAACACTGCTGGAGATGGGAGAAATATAGGGAGATATTTTTTTAAAAAAAGCCTGTATATGAGCCTATAGGGATTAAATTTAGGTATTCATGTTAGAGAGAGCGTAAAACACGTCCATAAATGTCGTTCCTGTATTGTTACCGTCGGCAAGTTTTAGCTGGCACTTTCTTGTCATGTCGTCGTGAAAATGATCGCACAGAGTTAGAGCAACTCCAACCGCCCCTCTATATCTCCCATGCATCTAAAACACTATTAGCGTCCCCTCTATCCACTTCTCTAAAATTTTCTTCGCAACTTACAGTACCATATAAAAGATTCATTCAGTTTAGCAGTCCCACTATATCTGCTACAGTGGTTTTCGGAAGACGTTGGAGTTGCTCTTAGATACCCCATCCCCTTGTCCTCTCCCCTTTAGCTTCGGGTGTGAAATGGCGGGAGAAAGAAGACTTCAAGGCAGCTCGCGCGGGTGGTGTCTGGTGTGGTCGATGGGGCCGGAGAGCTAGCTAGCTAGAGAGCGGCGTCTGCTTAAACACTTGGTCGATTAATTCCTAAGCTTAACCAGCCGCGATTACCATCAAATCGAATAATCTGATCCGGATGGCTGCAGCGAAGCCGATCGATCCGGGGATCGAACATCCGTAATCTGATCGCCACCTTTTCTTTTTCAATTAATAGAACAGATTCATGGTGGTGTGACCGTGTGAGTCAAGAGGGTCGAGTCATTTGCTTAGAGCATCTCCAATGGGTCCTAATCAGCTGACTATAAGCTTTACACATAGGATTATTTGCTGAGATGGAGGAGAGAGGAAGTCACCTGGCTTGGCGCTAGCGCTACTGCAAGCACCCGGCGATAGCACAGCATCCAACGCATGAATGGTCCTGGAGGGAAGGCCGGCCAATCACGTCGATGCAACTTGCTGCTGCTGCAATATACTATACTAATTAACGTACGCTGCTGCAATAACGTACGCTGCTTGCTGCATTTTATATTCGTTAATTAATGCATGTGGATCCTCAAATTATTATTTTTTTGCTAAGGTGGAGGTCCACGTGAGCACTATAGCTAGCAACTGGCTATAACCATTGGAGATGCTCTTAGGGTTCAGGCAAGTCAGAATTCTTGCAGGTCATAGCTTTATGAGATTTTCTCTCTTGTCTCGACTTCCGATTATTATTTATTTATTGGACAGCTCGTTTTCCGTTGTAGTATGTTTTTTTGGCTAGATACAGTGGAATAATTGGTTAGCTGGCAGTATAGAGGACTTGTTTGGATGAGACATTGAGCTTTCTAGTAAATGTCAAATTTACTGACCCTTAAGTTCAGAAACTTGGAAAAAGTCTACTTACCCGTCAAGTATTGACTCGGACGCATATAAAACCCTGACTTCGAAAACCAGGTGTTATACCCCTGAAGGATTCAAATCGGTACAAATACGCCCCCTAGGTGGTTTCAAGGATGGTTTTGCTACTTCACCTATCCACATGGGCGGTTTTGCCACATAAGAGAGACAAAGAAGAGAGAGAGGAGAGAACAACATGTGGACATGTGCTGAAATATTTTGAAAAAAGAAAAGCCACATGGACATCTTATGTGAAAAAACTACCCATGTGGATAGGTGAACTGGCAAAACCACCTCTAAAACCGCTTGCGGGGGGTTATTTGCATCGGTTCGAGTCCTTCGGGGGTACAATACCTGTTTTTGAAGTCAGGGCCTTATGTGCACCCGAGTCAATACTTCAAGGGGGTAAGTAGACTTTTTCCTATCTACTTTTTTTTTTTAAAAAAAAGGCAGGGGAACTGCCTTGCATTAATTCAATGGGAAAGTTACACGATCAAAATTTAGGGGGAGGTTTAGATATATTCCTCCCGGACACACGCTACAAGTGAGCTAACTTATTACAAAATGGACGCCTGCCCCCCAAAGGCGCAGGACCTCCAGGAGTAAATCGAAGAAGGTCGTCGGCAGTAGCTCCTTCGAGTTGAAAATGCGATTGTTCCTTTCAAGCCATAGATGTCATAAGGTTGATAGCACAACGGATCCTAGACCGGAGGCAAGGTTGGGTTGCCAGATTTCCTAGACCGATAAATGTATTTTCCATTACCCTTTATCGAAGCCAGCCTCTGTGTATATAAGATTGGGGGTGCGTTTGTAAAGGAGAGATCCCTCAGTTGAACCACAGTAGACACAAGCAGTAAGAGCTCGAGCAGGATTTTGGCTGTTACCCACTTTGGAGGTCTGAACCTGGCTAAACCTTGCACGTCCTTGAGTATTCTTGTTCCGTTCTAGACCGGGGAGGAAAGAGAGGTGATCTAACTACACGAACCTGCACTGTCAAATACTGAATTAGTTTTCGGAAAAAAACCTGCCACTTTTAAGTCGAGAGTTGGTATTAATCGGTTGGAAATTGTAATAATGCATGCATTTAGCCTTTCAATCAGGAAGACGGTGTGATAGGACCGAGAAGACCAAGGCAAAAATGTTCAATTCGTTGTATATATCTATAATTAACGTGATTATTTTCTACCGCATTGACATGCTTGGCATTAAGATTTAATTTGATGCAATTTAGGAAAGATGCGAGAGTCGCAACGTGTGTAATGCAATTTAAATTTGACACTCATCTATATCTCAGACATTTTTGCCTATCAACTTCAAACATCCGCACCTTTTATTAAAGGGTGTTTCTTTAACTCGTCGATCTCTCTTGTCAGCTACATTGACTTCATTTTCGAAAGGAAAGTTAAAAAAGAAGCCATAACAAATGGAATAACTAGCAACCTAACATAAATAACGTTATCCGCCGTCCAAATTAAAGCTAGACGAGTCAACCATTCCCGTGCTTGGACTGCAAGCAACAGACTCACGGTAGCCTCTGAAGCACGCAGCTCCTAGCTACCTGAAGGTCAAGGGGGTAATCGCATCGCAATCAGCGATTAGGTCATCGCTGATCTCACCCATGCTCACGTTAATTAGACCTGGTTCTTTTCGGTGTAAAGTTAAGTTGAGTTTTACTATAATAAAATTCGATACTTTTATATACCTTATATGTTGTAATAATTTATAAAAAAATTTCAAAACTTTTAGTGTTCATATCGAAAATCTTAAAACTATTTTTTAACCTCTTTAAGCCCCTTCTCAAGGACTCTCGACTTTTGCTACAGTAAAACTCAACTTTGCTTAACACTTGAAAAACAAAGCCTTAGTATCGCGCGCCGTGTTTTGTTAATTCCACATGATATATTAGCTAGAAGTTCCTTTGTCTTGAGAAGAATATTCGATGTCCATCTCATTTCGCAGCCTACAACGACCACTGCAAAATTTGCACATTCTTATGGTCACACGAGATGGTGTGCGCTAAAGCTTTTGTTTATTATTATATCACGAAGTCCCAACTGATAGCTAAGGAAGATAAGAGCATATAGAATGGTCCATATTAGCTGTCAATAAGTTGTCTATAAGTTATGTCATGTAAAATGTGCGATGATGGGTAGAAGTGAGAATATGTATATATATTTGAGTCGTCTCCATTGTAAGAGTCAATTCTATACGAGGATTAAGAAACTTTGTATGTGAGTAAGTTTTATAAAAACATGCGGCTATATCTACCATTGTATAAGTTGTCTCTAGTGCTATCTTTAAGCAAGAGCATACACACCACCTACTTCATCTTCCCACTCCATTTCACTATTCCTTACTCCCACTATCATTATTTTCAAAATTCTCTCACGTTTGCACTATACTCAAAATGATTCCTTTCCTAAATTAGCTGCTTTTTTCAAAAGCTACATATTTTAAAATATCTACTGTAGAGGCTCTAAGACACATCAACCCCACCCACCCTATTTTTAGGTCATCTTCCCCCGCTTCTTTGTTGACTGCTTCTTGATCACCCGTAGTTCATGTGAGGCACCGCTACACCGCCTCCCACCGGCGAGCAATCGAGCCTCTACATCCTTGTAAACCCAGAGGAGGGTGAACTTGAATCCAAATATAAATTGTGACTTAGAGGCCTTTTTTTCATGTTAAAGTTGAGTTTAGTTTTCTGTATCAAATTTGTGACCCCCTCGAAATACGTTTTAAAGAATTCAAAAAATTACGGAAAAAAATTATTTCACGAACTCTAAGAGGAGCTATTGAAAACCCCACAAAAATGACTAGAAAATATTACATTATTTTGGCTTATATGAAAATAAAAAATTTAATGTAATTTAATTTAATCTAATTTATGCTGAAACAAACAAAACCTTAAATGAGGATAAAAGAAGAAGAAACAAAGGTAAAGCCATCTCCAACCATTTTTTCATTCTATTATCTTCCTCATTTTCTTTCACACATTCTTTCCCTTTATTTTTCACCATCTCCAACAACAATTTTTTTTGAAGGAATTAGAATGGAGAGAAAATTTTCTTCTGGAGGTAATGAAGCGGTGAATTTCTTCCTGAAAAGAATGGCAAAAAGAATATGTCGGAGCCCTGAAGAGAATCATAATCTGTTCATGAAGATAAATGAGAGGGAAGAGATACAATTGGTGAGCATCTCCAATGGTATTTCTTCGGGGGCCATTTTCCCTTTGCGAAGAGATTTTGGTTCCCTTCCGATGTTACTACGAATTTTCTTTTGACCACCACCAACCATTTTCTCTGCATTCCATTTTCTTCCCCATCCTATTCCTCACATTCTTTCTCTTCATTCCTCACCATCTCCAACATCATCTCTTGAAAGAAATTGGTGAAGAGAACAAAAGATGATTTTTTAAAGGGAATGCACAAGAAATTTTTTCTGAATAGAACCACGAAGAGAATCCGTTGAAGTATCTCAAAAAAACCAAAATTTCGTTGTGCACTTCCTACTAAAGAAAATTCTCTTTCCATTCTCTTCGTAAATTCTTTTGAAGAGATGCCGTTGAACATGGTGCAAAATATGGGGAAAAAATATAGAAAAAATAAGAAAGAGAAAAAGAAAAAAAAAGAGAAA
The DNA here is from genome assembly GCA_005191435.1 of Raddia distichophylla. Taxonomy (NCBI): domain Eukaryota; kingdom Viridiplantae; phylum Streptophyta; class Magnoliopsida; order Poales; family Poaceae; genus Raddia; species Raddia distichophylla. The sequence goes on along the minus strand of SPJY01030015.1, from coordinate 187,661 downwards.
TATTGGAGATGGTCATATGCAAATGCAAATGCAAGAAGAGGATGCGGCCGGAGCAAAATCGCCACCGCACTCGACCGAAATGCAGGAGCATGTGTACTGGGCTACTGGCAAAACCTATAAACTTCTTCACCCCCCCTCTAACGGCCCACTTTCCACTTCCTCTCGTGGTCAGCCCACAGACCACGGCCCACACAGCCAGCCCAATCGGCCAACCTTCACAGGCCCACACTTCATAACCCTAACCCGCCATCTCCTTTCTGGTTCTCTTCTCCCCCACCCGCTGTGCTACTCGCCCCCTCCCCTCTCCCGAGCTTCGCCGGCCGCCGCCACTCACGCGCTCGCCCAGGCGCTACTCCTTCCTTCATCCCGCCTGCGCCACCACGGCCATCCTCGCCGCCGTGTTGTCGCCTCGCCGCATCTCCTCCTGCACCGGCCACCTCACCTCCCTATCGAGCGCCGCCGCCGCTTCGCTGTCGCGCTCGTCGACCCCGACCGCTGCTGGCCCGCCGCCTCGCCTTCGTTGCCGTGCAAGGCTCAGCTGAGCTCGAAAGTTAGTTTCTACTTTCGAGCTAGCTGGCTCTAGTCCAGCCCTACCCCGCCGCCGCCGCCGTTCGAGCTCTTCACCCTTCTCCTCAACGGCACATGGCGTCGTCGCAGCGGGTTAAGAAGAACTACCGCTGCGATCGCTCGCTGCAGCAGTTCTACACGGGCGGGCCGTTCGCCGTCGGGAGCGCTCCAGGCGACGAGAGAGGCGCCGAGGTGTTCCTCGCCTGCGCCTGCGGCGGCGAGGTGCGCGTGGTGTCCGCCGCTGATGGCTCCGCCATTGGGGACCCAATCGACGGTGACTCCGAGGCCATCACCGCGCTCGCGCTGTCCCCGGACTCCCGCATCCTATTCGCCGCTGGGCACAGTAGGCTTATCAGGGTCTGGGACCTCGCGTCTCGCACTTGCATTCGTAGCTGGAAGGTGAGTCCTAAATTCTGTGTGTTTTAGGCGCTTCCTATCAAAAATGTGGCACCTTGATGGGAATCACAAGCGGTTGTGTGGTTAATTCCATTGGGCTGCAACTCATGTGGCTGCTCTATGCACACATGAATTCAAGCGTAGGATGTCAAATTCACGTGAATATTCGAATTTGTGTAGGTAGCAATTTTATGTCAATGGCCTCGTGTAGAGAGCATAGGTAGGGGAATGCATTGTTTTGCTTATTACACATGATGTATTGCTATCTCACGAAGTTGATTCGTAAGATATTTATTCATTTTTGGAAGGTAATTTGATATCTATTCATTTACCAGCTTGTGCCGGAAATTGCTAAAATTTGCACATCCTTATGATAATACAGAATGGTCTGTGCTAGGAATTGTTACAAAACTCATGTTTTTGGAAGTATTTTGAAAAGGGTGATTCCTCTATTTGCCAATTGCCACTCATGTGTTGGGTCCAGGGCCTACATCTCAGCAAGAGTGAGTGGCAAATAGAGGAGTTTTCCTATTGAAAAAAGAGCAAACAAACTGAGGAAGCTTGCATCCATAACTGAATCTGTAAATTCATAGTGGGTTTTTTTACATCATTATACCTAATCGTCTGTTCTCTGTGCTCTCTGTGTTATATGGTAACTTTTTCTTTGGATGTTAGAAGATCTTGTATCAAGAGTTGTCCGCCAGTTCATGTTCTGTAACAGTCAAGTCATTGGCAGTGGTGGTTTTACAAAACAAAATGTCAACACCTTCCACAAATGAAATTGTTCATCCCAGTTTATCAGTACTGTTTTTCCTCAGTCAAGCAAAGTAGGCTCATTTTTTTTTTGTGCCTTACAGGGACATGATGGTCCTGTTATGGCCATGGCATGTCATGCTTCTGGTGGGTTGCTCGCAACTGCTGGAGCAGATAAGAAGGTGTGCGTGTGGGATGTAGATGGTGGATTTTGCACGCATTTTTTTAGAGGTCACACAGGTGTTGTGACGACCATTATGTTCCACAAAGATCCAAAGCGCCTTCTGGTGAGTGCTAGAGATAAAAAACTATTTTTTTATGTGAACATGATCAACGGAAAATTGTTTTCTAGCTTGTTGGTTTAAGCCACAGCATTACTTGTGCTATTGTATTTGATTTTAATGAAATGTTCCTTCTATTTTATTTGTCCACGTCTTCAAGGTATTTTTCATTCTTTATATTTATCGTATACCCCTTATTTGCTGGACCTCTAGTTATTTTCAGGAAGTGATGATGGCACGGTGCGAGTTTGGAACCTTGAAAGCAAAAGGTGTGTTGCTGTGCTGAAAGAGCATTTTTCAGCAGTGACTTCATTGGCATTATCCAAAGATGGGCAAATGTTGCTCAGTGCTGGGAGGGATAAGGTATGGTTGAAATGTTTGGATCTATGGAATAGATGCTGCCTATGTTTATCCATGTTTTTAAGTAGCTTGTTTTGCTCTATTTCTACTAGCACATGCTTTCAATCTATCTTGAGTTCCATTTTTTTGTGGGTGTCTGAAAGCAGTTGCATTCACTGGAACTGTCATTAAATAGCTCTTTTCATATGTTAATGCATCTATATGCATAAAAATACACACTAGAAAAAATGTAGATTGCTCTGCAAGTAATGTTTCCTCACCTATATCATCTTGCTAGGTTTCAATTGTTGATCATCACGTAAAATTTAATCAAGAAAACATGAAGAATAATTGCTATCATGGTTTTTATTTGTGAAGATAATACTCCTTCACTAGTATTCCAATACTCTGCCGTTGTTCTCATGCATTTTTCTGTCTGGAGTTACCAGCAATTTTGAGTGTATGGAACACCTGCAGGTTTTGAGTGTATGGGATCTTCGCAAGTTCAGCTCGAAGAAGACAATACCGACATACGAAATGATAGAGTCTTTTTCCTTCATTGAACCACAAAGTGACTTCTTGGCTTGTTTAGGTGTTGAACCATCAAATTTAAAGGGGAAAGCAGAGGGGTATTTTCTGACAGTTGGTGAACGTGGGGTTGTGCGCATATGGTGCTTGGAAAGGTACATTAGTCTCGTCTGTACAGTTTTACTTTTTTTCATACATTTGGACTAAATGAAACTGATCTTTTTTTTTCTGGTTATTCAACAGCGCTCATTGTATATTTGAGCAACAATCATCTGATGTAACTCTTAACTCAGACAATGAGGAATCTAGAAGGGGCTTCACATCTAGTGTTATGTTGCCAAATGATCAAGTATTATGTGTCACTGCTGATCAGCAATTTTTATTCTATAGTTCCACGAGAACAGATAAAGGGACCTTTGAATTAAACCTATATAAACGTCTAATAGGTTATAATGATGAGATTCTTGATTTGAAGTTTGTAGGAAACGAGGAACAATTTCTTGCTGTAGCTACTAACTTGGAGCAGGTGAGATACCTGTAAATAACTTAGTACGGTTCTTGTGGACTTCTGCATTTCAACGTTCTCAAACCATTTCATTGATATGCAGGTCCGTGTTTATGATGTTGCGTCAATGTCATGTTCATATGTGCTGTCTGGCCACACTGAAATCGTAGTCTGCCTTGACACTTGTGTCTCTGCTTCTGGGAAGGCACTTGTTGTAACTGGGAGCAAAGACAACACTGTAAGTCGTGGTGTCCTGTCCTGACGATATGACTATTGAATTATCATATATTTCCTTGGACAGCTCTCATTACTGATGAGTACTTTGCTTTGTCCCTTATTCCCATTTTGAATTTCATCTATTTTACAGGTGAGGTTGTGGGATATGGGGGAAAAAAGCTGTATTGGTATCGGTAAAGGCCATCTGGGACCTGTTGGTTCTGTTACTTTCTCAAAGAAATCAAAGAACTTTTTTGTTAGTGGCAGCAGGTTAGTTTGAAAGTGATAGCTGTTCCATTTCAGCTATAGTCATTTTCGATTGATTTTTGTATATCTACAGTGATGTTTAAATCTTGACTATTCTTGTTGGAATAATGTTACTGTGATGTATTAATAAAACATAGTTACCATCCTTGAGAATATTGACTTTACATGTTTTGGTTCTGTTTTGCATATGAATTTGTGGGTTGGTTGGAACATGGATATCTGCCTTTGCCTTCTGAATTTGAGATATTATATGCACCACTATATCCCCTGAATTGGTCAAATTGTCGTGTGAATGTATATAGGTAACTTGAGATTTTCTTGGTCATTCCCTTGTTGGTATTAGAGAGGAAGGGTTTTTCTTTGCACATATGAATATGTTTAGTAGACAGGTCCATCTTTACTAATTTTATTTGTAAGTTTTAAAACAATTTGTAGCACTCATCACTCAAAACCAAATCCTGGAATGAACACTTGAGAGCAGACCTATTCAAAAGCATAAGTTTTGACTAAAATGATACCTCCCTTTCTTGTGTGTTTATTCTACCATTTAACAATTTTTTTGCTAATATTCTTCTAAAATATTTTTGTCTTATCATTAGCGACCGGACCATCAAGGTATGGAGCTGGGATGATTCTCTTAGTGATTCTGATGAAGTTTCTCTGAAAGCAAAGGCTGTTGTAGCTGCTCATGATAAAGATATTAATTCTCTGTCTGTCTCACCTAATGATGGTCTTGTTTGTAGTGGTTCTGAGGTGAGTTTGTAGCGAGCTGTTTGTTCTCAAATTTTTTTTTTCCCTTTCCTCGATGGACTGTCCTTAGATCTCATTACCTTAACTCTGTAGGACCGCACTGCACGGATATGGAAACTGCCTAACCTATTGTCCTCTGTGGTCCTCAAGGGGCATAAGAGGGGTGTTTGGTCAGTTGAGTTTTCTCCTGTTGAGCAATGTGTTATAACATCATCTGGTGACAGAACAGTCAAAATATGGTCTGTTGCTGATGGCTCATGCTTGAAGACATTTGAGGGTCACACATCAAGTGTTCTGCGAGCGTCTTTCCTTTCACATGGGACCCAATTTGTTTCTTGTGGTAATAAGAATTGTGCATTTTAAAATATTTTTTGTGGGCAAAGACCATTGACTTGCTATTTTCTTGCAATACCCCTCAATGTAGGAAGTGATGGCCTTGTGAAGCTATGGACGATTAAAACTAATGAATGCATTGCTACTTATGATAAGCATGATGGGAAGGTACGATACCTAGCTCTGTTGTATTTGTTCTTTGTAATCCAAGCTGAGTTGACCAAAACCTCTGTTAACCACATTGTAGTTGCATGGTTTCTTCTCTATGCAATGTCAATGGGACATTTACAACACCATATTATATTGATCTGCTGTTACGGGTTATCTGTGTTTAAGGGAATTTTTTTTAATGAACTTTAATTGCATTGTGTCATCAAACAGAAACTGCTAGTGTTCTGGTTCATGCTAGTGCGGTGTGATATCGTATAATTTAGACTTTTGCCACCACTACACTCTTCTGTTCATTTGGAACTTGCTTAACTTGTCTAATATCTGCTTCAGTATCTAACAGAAAATTTGGCATATTTAGTTTGATTTAGAATATCACTAGTAGACAAATATGGAAGGGTGGTTTTTTTGGGGGGTGAATGCTTCAGAAGGGCTCATTTACTGACTGTCAATTATTCAACAGGTCTGGGCATTGACTGTTGGCAGGGAAACTGAAATTCTTGCTACTGGTGGAACTGATGCTGTTCTTAACCTTTGGCATGATTGCACCATGGAAGATAAGCAGGAAGATCTTCGTAAAAGGGCAAGTTCAATCCCCTATTTTAAGCATAGATTTATGCAATTGTTGTCATACAATTTGTGGGGCAAACATGGAATTCATGATCTTTAGACGTAAAGAATGTGCGTTTGGTTGTTTTGAACACTTATTAGTTAGATTTCTTATGCTTACCATATCATTGATTGGTTTGTCACTTCCAAATCAGCTTTGTGATGCAGACCTAAGAAATTTGCAGGCTGTTAATTAGGTTGCAGCAATTTGCAAATTTGGTGGGTTGACAATTGACATCATCTTTCTATTTATACTAATCTTATGCTTGTGATAAGGTGGTGATGGACCAACCCATTCCATTCCCAAAACCAAATAAATGAGTAAAGTTCGTAGTTAGGATCAGGTGATCCATTCACTTTACGTCTTTTGAACCAAACAACCCATAAAGGAATTGCTATGTGGTGTTCAATTCTTTACATTCTTCCTTCTGTAAGGCAGCTGACTCTTGGAATCATCTACTACACTTACCTGCATTTACTGATGTTGCAGGAGGAAGAGGTTTTGAGAGGCCAGGAATTGGAAAATGCAGTGTCAGATTCTGACTATACAAGAGCAATACAACTTGCATTCGAGCTTAGAAGACCACACAGGCTTCTTGACTTGTTCTCGCAACTTTGCAGGTATTCATCTTTGATTAGGAGTCATCTTGCTTTCCTTAAATAAAATTTGATATATATTGTTGAGTGTGCAGGAGAGCTGATCCAGAGGACCCAATAGAAAAGGCTCTTCTTGATCTCCCAAAGGAAGGGCTCCGTGTGCTTCTTGAATATATCCGTGAATGGAACACAAAGCCCAAGTTTTGTCATGTTGCACAGTTTGTGCTTTTCCGGGTATTGAGGTGCTTGCCCCCCACAGATATTCTGGAGGTATTTGCCTTCCTTTTGCTCTATCACCTTAAAAATTGCTACTCTTTTCATAGGATATTTGGCATTTCCTGTGTGCAGATAAAAGGCATCAGTGAGCTCCTTGAGGGACTTGTTCCATATTCACAGAGGCATTTCAGCAGAGTTGATAGGCTAGTACGAAGCACATTTTTGTTGGACTACACCTTGACTCGGATGTCCGTTGTAGATCCAGATATAGATGTGGTGTCTACCAGAGACAATACAAATGGCTCATCACCAGAGAATGCTGAAATTGTGCAGGCTTTAGGGGTAACACATGAGGATCTGGAAAAGACAGGCAACAAAAGAAAATCTAGCAAAACAACCAAAAAAGGCAGTAAGAAGGTGAAGGTTGCTTCCAATGGACACGGTAGTAATGTTTACGTTGAGGTTTAAACACTTAGGGCTAACTTAATTCACCACACCAATTTTGTAGCTGCTGCTGCTGCACCTGTGCAGCATTAAGCATATTTATTTTCTTTATGACACTGTACAGAATGTATTTTTTTTTTGCTTTGACTGCTTCAGGGCATGTGCGAGCTTTATGTTGCAAATCTCTTGAGAGTTTATAGTTTATTTTTTACTATTTTTATAATATTGGTGTTTACTGTTTAGAGTTGAAATCTATTTGCTTTATTGATTGAACGAACAGTGTTTACAATGGGGTGTTTTGCCCCTTTTATACAGCAGAGATATTGCCGTTGATACGCTTCTCCTTCTACCGTTGCATCCTTTCCGTTTGGGTCGCGTTGGTTGCTTTGCATCGCGTCGGTTGGGACTTGGGAGAAGAGGCGCAGCCCTTCTAGTCTCTGCGTTGATTAGAGAGAGAAAAACTTTTCCTTTTTAACCATTAACTTAACTATCCTTAATCATTGATTAAGAGATAATTAATCGTAACATTTACATCCTTGCCATTGGGCAGATTTATAATGGTTGGGTGAGGGCGATGCAGGTTTTGAGCTGGAGAACCAGTGTCTAGCGAAGCTGTGTTCCTCTATGTAAATGTATTTTCTTTTGTTGGCAATTTTGTCTACATATAACCGGGGAAATAAGCATGTTATCTACTAACACTGCTCTATTATGCGTGTATTGTTGGGAAAACGTTGGATTTTACAGCGATGCCATGATGCCAGGCAACAATCCACGGTCCCTCACTGGTGGTTTAGACAAGTAGAACCCACCAATCTCGCCTCGCCTCTCTTTTCTATTTTGTCATTGGATTGAAATCATATGGCTGAGATCCATCAAATTCATTATACATGTACTTCGATCTTCAACATGCATTCCCCTAGCCCCACACCAGCCTAAGACCATCCTCAACGGTATCTTTTGGGGCTCATTTTTTCTTCTGAAGAGAATTTAGATGCTCCAATAGTTTTTTTCGTGGTTCTTTTCAAAAGAAATTTCTTCGTGCATGCATTTCCTTTAAACGGAAATTCTCTCTCAATTCTTTTCACGAATTTCTTCGAAAGCATGCCGTTGAAGATGGTAAGGAATGAAGAGAGAGAATGTAAGAAAGAAGATGAAGAAGGGAATGGAATGAAGAGAAAATGGTTAGAGATGATCCGATAATCCTTTGAACTCGCATGCACCGCCGCTCGCGTCATCATCGCCTCCAATCTATTGTTCCTGTTTCGCTGGTGCTCCACCTCCTTCATTTCTCCTCTACGACGCACCAAACCACCCTAACTTTCTTCTGAAGTGCACTGTTGAAAACAAAGTAATCTAATTTTTACTAGAATTTACTTCGAAGCATAACTATATCATGTTGTCTTGGCTCTCTATATTATACTCTCTTTATGTCTGTTTGCAGCAAGCACACGCACGGCAAAAATGGTGAGCAACTGAACACACACATATGTGCAGCTAGCTACCTACAGAGACCCTGACAATGGCACATACATCTCAGCCGTCAGTCTAAGGCGCCCATGCATGTACTGTCTCGCTGGACGTCCCGCTCGCCGGCGGCGAGACGGGAGAGGGATCACCGGCCGGCAGGCGGCAGCTATAGCTCTCATGAGAAGGCATCGATGAGTTTGGCGTACGACGTGGTGACCCGGTTCCCTTCCACTCGCCTGTTCTTGATCTCCCTCTCGCCGCACCCCTCGTCGTCGGCGCAGATGCTCCGGCGAGGGTCGGCGATGCGGACCCTCCAGTGGCCGTCGGAGAAGTTGGCCGCCCTCGCCGCCGCGGCGTCCCACCGGAGCAGCGCCTTCTGCCGCTGGTTGAGCAGGCAGAACGCCCGCAGCGGCGGCGGCATGGCGTCGTGCGCCTCCCACCACCGCGCGTGCGCCTCGTCGCTGGCGAACTGCCGGAGCTCCGGCGAGTTCCAGTTGCAGTCGTAGTCCCGGAAGCAGAACCACGGCTTCATCCCGACGAAGTGCACGGCGAGGACCACCGGCGGGTCGGCGGCGAGCACGCGGCGCCTCGCGGCGGCGCGCTCCCCGGAGTCCCCCTCCCAGAAGTGCTTCATGTAGCTGGCGTGCGACGGCAGGCGGTGCCACCAGGAGAAGACCTCGTTCAGGTACCCCTGGTCGCCGCCGTTGTAGGAGTCGATGTCGCCGACGTGGTCCATGAGCAGCCGGAGCGTGCGGTTGCAGGGCTCCACCACCATCACGCCGGAGTTGAACAGCGTGCCGTGGTTCCCCGTCGCGCTCACCTCCGGCAGCGCGAAGAGCGGCGCCAGCGGCCGCTGCACCAGCAGGTCGGCGTCGAGGAAGACGACGCGCTCGTACTCCGTCAGCGACCACAGCCAGAACTTGCTGTAGTTCCACTCGTTGTACGCGCCCGCCGCCGCGCGCGGGTTCCGCACCCGCCGGATCGCCCGCACCTTCCACCCCGCCGCCTCCAGCGCGCCGCGGTGCCGCGCGCCGATCGTCTCGTCCACCAGCGCCACCATGTCCCGCTCCATCTCCGGCGACGACCCCGCCGCTGCCATCCGGATGCTCTGCGCCGCCACCAGGGCGCCGCACGCGTACAGCTCCTCCGAGTGGAGTATCGTCGCGTACGCCTCCCGCCGCCCCGCCGCGCCCACGTACGCCTCCCCTGCAACCACCAAACCACAGGCCTTAGCCGAGCACAAACATATGTTCCTTCGTGCAATGACCGACGGGCGAGAGGAAGAAGACGACCGGATGACGTGTGCAATAATGGCAAACGTACGTACGTACCCAGTGCTTTGAACGGCATGGCGAGCTCGCAGGATCCCACGGGGAGCGCGAGCTTCCGCCGGAGGTCGGCCATGTCCGGCCGGTAAAGCCACACGTCGCCGTCGCGGACGACCTCGTCCCTGCACCGGAACAGGTTCGGCGCCGGGAAGCACCGGCTCGGGCTCACCACCAGCACGTGCGCCGCCGCCGGCCGGCCGCCCTGGTCCGGCTCCGGCGAGGAGGTGTGCCGCCCGTGCGCGGCGAGCCGCGCCGCCGCCAGCTGCAGGTGCAGCCGCGGCACGTCCTTGGACCAGCTCCCCGCCAGGCTGCACGGCAGCTTCACGGCGACGACGTCGTACCCGTGGCCGCCGTGCCCCTCCGGCGACGGGAGGTCAGGGCATGTCGGCGCGTGGTACAGCTCCTCCTCGTCGATCCACTCCGGGTAGAGGTGCTCCCACGTGACGTTGCTCCCGACGTGGCCCAGCTCCACCGCCGCCACCGCCGCCGTCTCCGGCAGCAGCGCCCTCCATTGCTCCACCTCGCCTCCGTCGAAGTTGAGCAGCCCAACTCGCAAGGCTCCACCCTCCGCCGCCGCGACCCGCTGCACCGCCATGGAGACCTTCGACCAGTCCACCTCCAAGCTCGACGTGTACCCCAAGCCCGGCTCGCCGGCGCCGGCGAGCCTCGGCGACTCTTCCGACGACCTGCATGGACGTTCCAGAGTGATCATGAGAGCTGAAAGCTAATCCTTATTCGCCATTGCCATTGATCACCACGAGGTCAGCAATGAATCGTGATCGATCGTGATCAGGAGGAGGTTAATCATCATGAGCTCGGTCATTTTGCTCACGGTGGTGGGTGGAGGTGGTCGTCGTCGGCGGCGTGGTGGATGGACGGCGAGTGGAGGAGGCCCATGAAGGAGCCGCACATGAGGAGGAGGAGGACGAGCTTGAGGTAGAGCATCTTGCCGCTGGAGCCCTCGGGTAGGAAGGCGCCGAAGGGCCGGTACTTGGCGTCCTTGGCGTAGTTGCCTCCGATGTAACCCTTCTTGCTCAGGTTTGTGCTGAAATTTTAGCACATCAAAAGCGCAGGGTAATTAATTACTAATTAATTCATCCAAGACTGAATCAACAAGCTTCATCAAGCTATGATCAACAACGTACGTACGATACGGTACGTTATTGATTCTTAGGACCTAAAGTTCATGGTAATCGAGGAAAGATTTTCGCCGAAATTTTAGAGTAGAGTTCTATCTTTAGAAAAAAAAAATATCGGTCAAATAATCCAGTGTTTTAACTTTGTTTTTTTTGAAAAAAAGAAGGCCATAGTTTTGCAATAGGATAAAAGTTGATGGTAAGCAAGGAAACATTTTTTCCTGAAATTGTGCAGTTCTGGGAAAAAAAAATTCGGTCCAAAAAGTCAACGTATCTTACTTTTTTTTAGAAAAGGCCAATTTTGTAACGACAGGTCCAAATAGGCAAATTTTTAGTGCTCCAGAAATTTTGGACGATGCAAATTTAAGTTTGATTTTAAAAATTCGCCTCACATCAAAAAATAAAACTGACCATAACCACTGATTATCGTTTGTAGCACTAATTCACGAGTATATTTTTTACGGGTTTGCTAGAACCCAAATGACTGCGCTTGCCCACGCGCCAACCGATGAGTGGACCCGACGAGCGCACACGTGGACATTCGCCTGGATTCCAGGCGCTCCCATATATTTTAACCCTCATGGTATTTAGAATTTTAAATTAGTAACCGGATTTTCATCAGGATATGTTAAATCCCCATTTCACTTTCATCGATGTGACTTTAGCAACTAATTCCCCACGCCTTCCAGAGACCAAATTGTACACCACACATCGATCTCCCTGTTGTTTTCAGCTCAAGACCTGAAAGGCACAGTCAGTCATGCATGCTCCGGTTTCTTTCTTCACCTACTCCGGGAAGCAGCCATCTGGGACAGTTAGCACCATACTCCTCTTAACGGTCCAGGCTTACATCCAGCACTCGTCATCGCTGATCGATAATCCTTGATTCGTTGTGTCGACACTTGCTTCCTTCATCCTTAAGTTTACCTTTTACCTTCGACTCTGAGTTCATAGCATGTTCAAAATGATTTAAATTTATTTATTCAGTCAACTCATCCATTGAGTCCCACACACAACTAACTCATCTTAATACTTTAGCTCTTGCTTGCCTGGCTCCTACATGTGGGTATGAGCCGCGTGGCGGGAGTGAGGTTGTCCCATGTTCAATTAATTCTTAGGCCTGGTTTGTTCGAGCCTCTATCTGCCTTCTAACTCTTAGAAGGCATGAGCGCAAACAAATAGTCAGATTTTGCAAAAAAAATTCTCAAAAGCCCAAATTGTACGATGTCTATGACCTGAGAAGCAATTTCTGGATGGTTTTTCTAACTTTTGCAGATTGTAAAAGTTAGCTTCTCAGGATCAAAAGTCAGAAGCAAATTATATAGAAACTGCAACTCAATCAAATAGAGTCTTAGGATTGGCACACAAAGGTCGGACTTTGTTTTAAAAAACTCAGAGACCGTTCTTTTTTCCTTTCACTTAGGCATGGAGGAAGCAAGTGAGACTTGTTCAGACAAGAAACAGCGTCGTGACTTTTTCCTTCACCAAACTGCAGGCTGGTCAGAACAGGTGAGCAAACCGTCCTGTAAATGTCATTACCTATGTGATTTGCGACTTATTAATCAACGTAGGTTAGTTCACCTAATGAGGAAGAAATCTGGTTGTGGAGAGACTAGCTTTGGAGAGACTGGGTTTTTTTTCTTTTCTTAAACGTGCACGTAGATTAGGAGTGCTAAGCAAAGAGTATTACGTCACTAACTGTGGAAAAAAAAAACCTGCCTATCTCCGATGGTGACTTGTGCTGTGGAAGTCACCGGATGCGATACTTTTCTACCCACGGTGAAATTCATTTTCTTGGTGATTAAATAATCAATGTATATTATATAGACAACATGCATGGAAAATGCGCTTGAACATATACATTACAGAACCAAATTAAACGGAACTGCAAATCGCAATACATGTGCCTTGCGGACGGATTTGTGGTAGGATCAAGTTAAAAGTATATGGTATGTTTCGGATGCATCTCTTACACCAAACGGTGGCTCACAAAGCCATTGTAAAAATTGTCATCTCTCACAAGAACAGATAAAAATTATAAAATCACACAATGAACAGTAGAGATGCATAGAGGGCTATACAATGAACAGTATTACACCTTGCAAATGAAATGAGGGAGAGAGAGCAACTCACAGAGTCCTGTCCAGCCGATGCCTCTTCTCTGCATGAGCACAAGCAAAACCTCTCATCTTGAAGCCAGCAGCTGCTCCAATGAAATCCTCGCTATATGTGTATCTCCAGCTCCGTGGCCTATTTATTTATATCAAGATTCGATCGATCTACATCAACTCCGGTAGATCGATGTGTCGAGTCGAAAGCTCAACTGCTCAGAGATGGAGAATAACACATAGCATGATATGATACCATCAACAATATATACATATGAAGCAAAATGCAGGCATGGATTGGGTTTTGATCAAGGAGCTAGAGCCTAGAGGCAAATGATATGTGGAAGGAAATTCCAGACGGCAAGGTGAGAGCAGCAACGACCTGTGGCTATGCGTGAAAGGGAGACTTATATAGCGTTGGAACACATGTTAAGGGGCACTTGTTTGACAAGTTCCTGCAGGGGCTCAAGACCTGGTCCCTTTCACGTACAAGTGTTTGGAAGTTGGAACACATCCACATTGACGCACAGGAGGATAACGTACACCCCCCTGGCCTGCACTGCAAACCAAGGTACATGCATGGAAGCAAACCTAAAGCACCACGTATACCACCATGGTTGTTCAGAGGCCAGGCTCCAGCACTGCCTTCCTTTGGTTACAATATGTGTGTGCGTGTGTGTGTTCATTTCACTCACCCCTTCTACTCCATCATATAATCTTGCTTCAGGTGTGACCTTACTTATGTTATGTGCAAAGACAGAGTTGGTGCAACCCATCAAGAGCCAAAGCAAAACCTATGCAGCTAGCTGCTGCTCTTCAGTCTTCAGTCTCTTTTGGATGGGAACTCTTGATAGGAATATAACTAATCAAGTAGGAATGTTTCTTGAAAGACATCTTGAAAACAAAAGGAGGAAGAGAGAGAGAGAGAGAGAGAGAGAGAGAGGAGTCTTTCTGGTGTGGTTGGAATGTGGATCGGCTACCATATACACACACGCGTAGACTCGCTCTGACGCTCACCAAACCCAACCGATCGATCGCAAAGCGTTTGGTTCGACCAGAAGCAAAAATTCTGCAGTGCCTTTGTGGGCAAGGGATTGCTAGCCCTGTTGTTCTGAACTTTCTCCTATATATGTATGTCGTTGCTTTAGGTAAACCACTAGGTTTTTTTTTTCAAAAAAAAAAAGAGATATGTCTAAACTATCGTTTTTGCTAATCATCAGGTGACTGTTTTTTAAGATAGATAAGTCTCAGTCAATTTTCTCACATACCTAAATGCTTTTATTGGATCTTTTATATCCTTTATGGAGGTGTTTGATTTACGGTCTAGAAAATTGACCGAGAGTTAAATTGTCAAGCATACTATTGAGTGCCACATTTTTCTTCTTTCACCTGACTAACTTACCCTTTGGGCTAGACGATAAATACATCTAAACCTTGCACGTTTAATTTAACCGTGCATAAAACTCTTACCCCCTGGCGTAGCGCATACCATAGGAGTGCTAGAACCATTAAACCAAACCTTGCAAAGAAGGATACATGAAGGTGAAGGTGGGAGAGAGATTGGAGGAATCAGAGGCAAAAAAAAAAAAGCTAAAGAAGTTCCTTGATTTGACTATGATTCAACCATTAGGTCTAATGTTGAAGGTTGCCTGCCGCCAAAGTAAGGCTGTTCTCCTGCTTAGGTGAAGCGTCTAGAATATCTCACCCTGGGAATGTTTGAACGCTTAACCACTTCTTGCTTAATTAGTAACGAAAGTATGAGCTTTTTTTTTTATGTAAACGAAAGTATGAGCTAGCCAGCTGTTGTTGTCAAGTATACTAGTAGCATAGCATTACGTTTTTGCAGGGGCAGAGGAGGAGGATGTGCTGTGTATGTGTGTGACCGTAGAGTAGAATATATAGTTGCTGGTGGTATATAACGGAACAGGTCTTACTTTGCTTCCAAATGGAGGGAGATGGGGGGCTCGAATCTGGATCGTTTGCTTGCCTCACGGTCACGGTGCAGCAGGGGAAGGTCGCCCCATCTACCTGCTCCTTTGACCTGCCTTTAGGGCATGTACAGCGGCATTTATTTTGCCGTCTATATGCTGCCACCTTACCAAAATCGTCTGACGTGGAAGCGATTAAATGAAGGGAGAGACTGCCCCCGTCGTCTCGCGAGGCGACGGCGTTGGCTCGTGCTACCAGGATTCGCCGCCGGCAAAACTCCCATCGTACGACACGGCTGCGAGTCGTCAACGACCCAAGGCGATTTGGTGTGGCGCGGGGTGATTTTGGCGTGATTGTTTCCCCACCGCACGGCAATTTCGCGCAATTTTCTCCAATCCCTGGTTTTACAAATCCCCTCCCGTCCAGTGCCTTCTCCAAACCAAACTACTATGGATTCATCGGCTGCGCAGGGAAGGAAGGCATCGGCGGAGGCGCCATTCGTGCTGGATGCAGCGGCGGCACAAGAGCTCCTAGATGCGGCGGCGGCGCGGAAGCAAGAGGGCCAGGCGGCGCCGGCGGCGACCAAGACCATCGGCGTGGGGGCTATGGGGAAGGCGGCAATGGTGGCGCGCCAGTGAGCGGGCACGGGGGAGGGCCGCCAGCGGACGGGCATGGCGTTGGGATTGAAGCGAAAGGCCGCCTCCGCGGCGGTGGCTCCCTCCGAGGTCGCCCCCGTTCACGACGTCGCATCCTTCTCCAGCGTTGCTTCATGCACCTACAGGAGCCGCGGCTTCACCGGCGTTCCGAGCTTCACGGGCGGACATGCAGGGTCTTCACCGACAACTCCTCCATGGATGCGGAGTAGGCATCAGATCCGGCAACGTGGTAAGTGGTTAATTGTTGGATTGATTAATCACAGCTCATGGGCCTTCCTATATAAGAGAATCAATTTGCAGCGGTCAGGAACTGAATGTTCATGTGGTCCACTTGCGCTGTAAATTTTTCTGTACATGGTTGAATTGTTCCTGATCCAGTCTCAGTCTTATCTCTTTTGTAGAGTTAGAATCTGTCAAGGCCTGCACCACTAAGCCTTCTTTTTCTCACCTTTTATTGTCAGATTACTACTTATTAGATAAAATTGGTTATATGGTTGTTACAATTGGAAAGATGATTGGCTTGCAGATTAGTTGGTGCCGATGAATTGATTCACCTGGTGTGTATAAGCTGGTGATTTAGGCTGTCAGCATTTGATTATTCAGTACACATTTTATTAATTCAGTGCGTTGAATAAATGCGAATAGAGAAGGCTGGAGCTTCATGACCTTCACTGGAGCTTCATGACCTTCAAATGTGTACTGCTTTTGTCCAGATTGAGCATCCACACCTGCCAATCAATCCATTTCAGATTAATCATTCATTCTGGTGTTTGATGGCAGTAGCAGTAGTGCCAGCCTCAATCCATTGATGAAATTGTGAATTTAGTATATGGCAGCTTAATTAGGTATCTGATAGTTAGACTGATAGTTTTGCTACTGAGTTATCAATTGTTCAATGGCAGCATATAACCAACCATTTGTGATATCTGAAATAGTTCAAGCATTCTTTGGAAGGAAGATCGGAGAGAAGTTGAAGGCCACTATCGATGGAGAAGCATCAAATCCACCTCGCCGCTGACGCCTATGTGGAATCAGGAGACTAATTCCAAGGAATCGACAAGCTGCACAAGATGATCTTGTAGCAAATTATTTCTCTGCAAATCCTATCTACATCGATGAGATGTTCCGTAGGAGGCTTCGTATTTCTTCGTATAGTGGAAAAACTTGGTGAGTGGTCCTCTTATTTTACACAGCGAGCAGATGTTACTGGTAAAGATGGCCACTCACCCCTCCAAAAATGTACCGCGGCAATTCGAATGCTTGCATATGGCTCCTCAGCAGACCAACTTGATGAGGTTTTGAAGATTGGCGAGAGCACGGCTTTGGAGTGTTTGGGAAAATTCGCCCAAGGGGTGATTGAATGTTTTGGTCCGGAGTACTTGTGTCCTCCAAGAAGTGACGAACTAGAAAAAATACTTCAACAAAATGAGTCTCGTGGTTTTCCAGGAATGATAGGAAGCATCGACTGTATGCATTGGGCTTGGAAGAATTGCCCAAAAGGTTGGGCCGGCATGTTTACACGGGGCGACAAAGGCGTTCCTACTATGATTCTTGAAGCGGTGGCATCACGAGATCTTCGTATATGGCATGCTTTTTTTGGTACTGCCGGATCTCAAAACGACATCAATGTGTTGAATAAGTCGCCACTGTTCATTGATGTGCTAAGAGGGGAAGCTCCACGGGTACACTTCACTGTCAATGGGAATCACTACGACACTCCATATTATCTTGCCGATAGAATATATCCTGAGTGGGCAGTATTCGTGAAGACAATACATCTTCCTCAATTAGAAAAAGACAAATTATTTGCAAAACATCAAGAATCGGCAAGGAAGGATGTTGAGTGCGCATTTGGTGTGCTACAATCTCGTTTTGATATTGTTCGCAGACCAGCACGTTTATGGAAGCGGAGGGATGTTGTGAACATAATGCAAGCTTGTGTTATCCTTCACAATATGATAGTCGAAGATGAAAAAGAATTGGTTAGAATTCCATTGGACTTGAATGAGAATCCGGGTGCAACGATCGTGCTACCACCGGAAGTGCGTACTAGTGACAATCCTGGCCCCTGCTTCGTGGAGGTGCTACAGAGAAACTCCGCTATCCGTGCTCGCTCAACTCATACTAAACTCAGGACGGATTTGGTTGAGCATATATGGCAACGTTTTGGAAACCGCCAAAATTAGATCTACATGAAGTTATCATGTTTGTACTAATTATATCCTATTATGCAATGTCATGTCATGTCTTCCGAGTAACAAATTATATAAATATAAATTATATTTATGCTTCTATATGAAATTCATGTGCCTTATTTGAGTATCCACAGTGTATTCTTAAACATGCAACAAAATGGCTACAAAGATCCAATGTATGCTTGATCAATATGGAGCAATAAAGGCCTTGCACGAATTAAGAATTACATAGACATCCTAATAGACAATCCACTGTATGAGCTGTCTCTTCCGCTGTCTGTGTGCGATCTTCAAAGCACTTGCAGACAGTAGTTATCTGCACCATTGTACATGCCCTTATGTCCTTAATCTGGCCTGCAATTAATTAACACGTAGGTGCACTTCTCGACGTCGGAGGAGACCGAACTCCATGGCCCCAAAGCGAGGGAACATATCAATAAATAGTACAAGTCTGGGTTGAGCCCGCTGCCCCTCTCCACCTCGCCGCGTGGCGCCTCCCTGCCTCACGAAGCCCACGTCGCCCAGTCACCGCAGCCGTCCGATCGCGTGCGCCAAGAGATCCAGCCGTCCATTCGTTTGTTTTTCTATAAAACGATTTTTTTCGTCCTTCTCTCGGCAGCGCGGGCGGCTTGGCCGGCTCGCTAGATGAGCCAGCTCTCAGCCAGCCGCCTGCGGTTTGATTCCCGGCTCCGCTTTGTTTTCATGCGTTTTTTCCCCGGGCTGGGCGCACCAGGGACGCGGGCGGGCGGCGCTCCCGCACGCGTCGCGAGGTTCCAGCGCGCGCCTGTTTTTTCCCGTGCGCACGTCGCGGGCTCGCGGCTCCCGCACGCGTCGCGAGGTTTCGGGCGCGCCAGGGGCGCGCTGTCGTGGCTAGTATAAGTACAAGAAGAAGATGATGTCTATATATATCCTTCTCTCCATCTTTTAGAATAATAATAGAATTTCCACTTGATCTTGTAGGAACAGGTTATATATACAAATATTGGAAGAAGCCCTGATAACACGGGTTTCATTAGAGTTGTCGAATAGGTGTATGAATAGGTTGCGTGGACTCGTATCCATGTATGAATATGTTGTAATAGGCAGGGAAGGATCGTGTTACGGTCGAACTCATATCCATGGTCTCTATATAAAGATGGGCACCCTTGGTGTAACCTATTATGATGGCATAGCTGTAGCATAGGGAGGACAAGGTTAGCGACCAGTCTATGGACGTGACCTAAGTAACCTGGTGTACTTGTGCTGATTGGGTAGGAGTGCCCATAGTCATAGCCCCTCGGACGTAGGCAGCAATGTCAAGTTACGTTACCAAATATTATACCTCCTTTGTCGTCTAGATCTTGTGTAGCAATTAAAATCCTAGCAGGCCCCATGTAGAGCCACCTCCTATCATTACTATAGAAAATCTCATAGGAGACACCTCATTAGAAACGGTTCTAAGATTTGCCCCCCAAAACCGTTGCTAATAAGCTGCAAAACTGGTGGCGTCACTTATTTGAGATGGTTTGATTAAAAAACTATCTTATACTAGACGCGTGCAAGAACCGCCTCCATTTTTTCAACATCTGAGACGGTTTTGCATTAAACTGTCTCAAATACTATCAGAGACAAGCCCTACGATAAATAGTTCCAAAAAAGGGTGCCATCTTAGACGGTTTCATAAATGAACCGTCTCAGATAGTATCTGAGAGGGTGCTACCATGTGATCATTAATGAATGACGCTTATAAGAGACAGTTCATTTTTGTAACTGCCCCCGAATACTTTTTTCCCATGTGTTTTTTACTCCCACAATGCGTGCGCGTGAGCTCTCCTCCTCGTCCTCTGCTCGCGCCCGTCCACCGCCGTCCCCGTTGCCCGCTCGTCGTCGTCGTCGTAGTCCTCCCGACGGCACCGTCATCGTCGGCTTCCCTTCCCGCCCTACAAGCACCTGTTGCTATCCCCAGCCTGCACCCATGTCCCAACGTCACCACCTGTTGCACACGAGCCCTATGTCCTTATCCTGCTACTGGATTGTCCATGCCGGCACAAAATCGAGCGCCACATTCACTCAAGCTCTGCTTCACATATTTGCAACCCTGCGGCGCAGATCCAGGCTCCTTTAGCGCCGCCATCTCCTGGTCCAACATTTGTCGCTTGGATCCATGTTGTAAGACCATTGCACACACCCTTCAGCCTTCTTCCACGTTGTCACTTCTTCGCACTGTAAGCGGCACTGGTCTTCATTCATTGCCATCCTAGCTATCGCTCATCATTGATTTGGCCTTGCCATGACCAGAGCTAGGTTGTTATCAATTTTCAGTGTTTGTCTTGGTTGCCATCCTATTATAGATGTTATCACCACTCCCTGCTTTTAGGAGAGGGAGAGGAAGAGAAGGGATTGGGCAAAGAACAACGGTTGTTTTGAGGGGGAGGGGAATAGGGATTTTCCCATGCATATGATTCTCTGGGATCTGAGATGACAAAAAAAACCTATTTTGATAAAAAAAATTTCCAGCAAAATTATTTCCACGGTAGCCAAACAAAACCTTACCGTATCCCAAAACTCCAGACCAGAAATTCAAAAAGGGGAAAAGAGAAAATTGTATCTGCTCCAAACAAGCACACCGCTAAAACAACGAGATCTCGTGCCTTCTTGTGTTTTGTATCTCCTTCGTTTTTGCTGCCGAAATGTGGGTGTGTGTAAATCTTTGTAGGGCTCTCCTATATATAATTTTTTTTAAACATGGAAGATATACATCTCTTGTATAAATAGCTTTGGCATACTGGGGATCTACTTTCGGCAATAGTTATTTAATAGTATTTTTGGGAAGTTATTATGACCCGGCTAGCTGGCTAGCGAGTGATTGTAGTAGATGTTAGCCGTTTACGACCTTCCATATTTAGAGAAAAAGTTGGAATAGAGTTAAAAAATAAAGTTTTCCTCCTCAACTATGCCCTCGCCCATTTATATTTCTGAACAATAACATCAAGTTTATTGGGTTCTTGGAATGTTAAAAACCAGATGCACATCGCCCCTTGACTGAGCCAATGGTAGTTTTGACCAAACCAAAATGTACGTGTATTTTATATAAAAAATTCATACAATCTAAAATAAACTATATGTTTGAATATTTTTAGTATATAATCTCATAAAATCTAAAATCTAAAATAAACTAGGTACGGAGTACAGACTTCATAAAGTCCCAAATATTTTTACTACATATATATTAAAAAACTTTGCACTATCGTTATCATTTCGTATTATTTTTAAGACTACTATAGAATGCCATGATATTGAAAAAAATGATACCACATAGTAAAATACAGGATATTTTTTTTATGGGCTCGTGAAATGACTAAGAATTCAAATACCTTTGTGCATTTTACTGATCGGGGAACCATTTGTGATTGATATTGCGATGATCGAGTTGAAACGTTGTGGAGTTTAGAGACCAAATTAAAATAAGAACCATAGTTTAGAGACTAAAATAAAATTTTTTCGGCTATACATGGATCCGAACTAGTAGGTTCCCACCTATGTTATGTACTACGGAGCGCCCCGGCACGCTGTAGTTACATGATACGAAATTGGTGTGGTATTGTTATCTGTAGATTAAAGATTATTTTGTCGCATGTTTTAAAAAAATTGAGGAAAGAAGAGCAGCAAACGCGGGTATAGGTTTCGCATGGAGTTCCTGATGCTTAGCCATGGCGTGGGCGAAGCAGGTGAGGAACACTTTGATGGTATCATCATGTGGAGCAAACTAATAGAGAAGAGGAGACGGAAGGAAAACTTTGGAAAAAGGCGGCTGGGGTGGTCTTAGAACCCTGCGGTGCGCCCTGGAAGCTAGCGCTGCAAGCCAACACAGCAACCATACTGAGTTGTTCAGCCTTGCACTGGAAAAATTGCCATCCTATTATAGATGTTATCACCACTCCTTGCTTTTAGGAGAGGGAGAGGAAGAGAAGGGATTGGGCAAAGAACGACGGTTGTTTTGAGGGGGAGGGGAATAGGGATTTTCCCATGGATATGATTCTCTGGGATATGAGATGATAAAAAACCTATTGTGATAAAAAAAATTTCCCTCAAAATTATTTCCACGGTAGCCAAACAAAACCTTACCGTATCCCAAAACTCTAGACCAGAAATTCAAACGGGGAAAAGAGAAAAGTATCTGCTCCAAACAAGCACACCGCTAAAACAACGAGATCTCGTACCTTCTTGTGCTTTGTATCTCCTTCGCTTTTGCCACCGAGATGTGGGTGTATGTAAATATTTGTAGGGCTCTCCTATATATAATTTTTCTTGAACATGGAAGATATACATCCCTTGTATAAATAGCTTTGGCATACTAGGGATCTACTTTCGGCAATAATTATTTAATAGTATTTTTGGGAAGTTATTATGACCCGGCTGGCTGGCTAGCAAGTGATTGTAGTAGATGTTAACCGTTTATGACCTTCCATAAGAAAAAGTTGGAATAGAGTTGAAAAATAAAGTTTTCCTCCTGAACTATGCCCTCTCCCATTTATATATCTGAACAATAAAATAAAGTTAATTGGGTTCTTGGAATGATAAAAACCAGATGCACATCGCCCCCTGGCTGAGCCAATGGTTGTTTTGACCAAACCAAAATGTATTTTATATAAAAAATCCAATTCGGGATTTTTCTTGGGAAGTTTCGGGAAGAAATTGGAATGGAATAATATCGATTCATACAGAGGAAAAGGTTCTCTATTGATGCAAACGCTGTACCTAGAGGATAGGGATAGAGGAAGAGGGAAAAATCGAAATTAAATAAATAAAGAATAAAGCCAAAAAAATAAGTCGAAGATAGAAGAGCCCAGATTCCAAATGAAGAAATGGAAACTCGAAAAGGATCCCTTCGAAAGAATTGAACGAGGAGCCGTATGAGGTGAAAATCTCATGTACGGTTCTGTAGAGGGACAGTAAGGGTGACTTATCTGTCGACTTTTCCACTATCAACCCCAAAAAACCCAACTCTGCCTTACGTAAAGTTGCCAGAGTACGATTAACCTCTGGATTTGAAATCACTGCTTATATACCAGGTATTGGCCATAATTTACAAGAACATTCTGTAGTATTAGTAAGAGGAGGAAGGGTTAAGGATTTACCCGGTGTGAGATATCGCATTATTCGAGGAACCCTAGATGCTGTCGCAATAAAGAATCATCAACAAGAGCGTTCTAGTGTGTTGTAGATTCTTATCCAAGACTTGTATCATTTGATGATGCCATATGAATCGCTAGAAACATGTGAAGTGCTCAACTTCTTTTCCCTATGTCACTATCTGCTGCTACTGGCTTGTCCATGCCGGCACAGATCGAGCGCTGCCTTCACTCGACCTCTCCTACACATATTTGCAACCCTGCGGCACAGATCCGGATTCCTTTAGCACTGACATCTCCAGGGTCCAACATTTGTCGCTTGGATCCATGTTGTAAACCATTGCACACCATTCAGCCTTCTTCCATATTGTCACTTCTTTGCACTGTAAGCGGCACTGGTCTTCATTGCCATCCTAGCTATCGCTCATCATTGATTTGGCCTTGCCACTGCTAGAGCTAGGTTGTCATCAGTTGTCAGTGTTGTCTTGGTTGTCATCCTATTACAGATGTTATCACCGCTCCTTGCTTTTAGGAGAGGGAGAGGAAGAGAAGGGATTGGGCGAAGAACGACGGTTGTTTTGAGGGGAGGGGAATAGGGATTTTCCCATGGATATGATTCTCTGGGATCTGAGATGATAAAAAACCTATTGTGATAAAAAAAAATTTCCCTCAAAATTATTTCCACGGTAGCCAAACAAAACCTTACCGTATCCCAAAACTCTAGACCAGAAATTCAAACGGGGAAAAGAGAAAAGTATCTGCTCCAAACAAGCACACCGCTAAAACAAGGAGATCTCGTACCTTCTTGTGTTCTGTATCTCCTTCGCTTTTGCTGCCGAGATGTGGGTGTATGTAAATATTTGTAGGGCTCTCCTATATATAATTTTTCTTGAACATGGAAGATATACATCCCTTGTATAAATAGCTTTGGCATACTAGGGATCTACTTTCGGCAATAATTATTTAATAGTATTTTTGGGAAGTTATTATGACCCGGCTGGCTGGCTAGCAAGTGATTGTAGTAGATGTTAACCGTTTATGACCTTCCATAAGAAAAAGTTGGAATAGAGTTGAAAAATAAAGTTTTCCTCCTGAACTATGCCCTCTCCCATTTATATATCTGAACAATAAAATAAAGTTAATTGGGTTCTTGGAATGATAAAAACCAGATGCACATCGCCCCCTGGCTGAGCCAATGGTTGTTTTGACCAAACCAAAATGTATTTTATATAAAAAATCATAAAATCTAAAATAAACTATATGTTTGAATATTTTTCGACGCTCGAGGCCGCTCCGGCCACGACGGCGCTCAAGACCGCCCCCGCCGCAGCCGCAGTCGCTCGCGGCGGACTCATCGTATAACTTCGTATAATGTATGCTATACGAAGTTATTACGTATCTCATAGAATTTTTCATATAAAATTTTGCACTATCGTTTATCATTTTGTATTATTTTTAAGACTACCATAAAATGCCATAATATTGAAAAAAATGATACCGCATAGCAAATACAGGATAATTTTTTTATGGGCTTGTGAAATGACTAAGAATTCAAATACCTTTATGCATTTTACTGATCGGGGATTTTGTGATTTGATATTGCGATGATCGAGTTGAACCGTTGTGGAGCTTAGAGACCAAATTAAAATGAGAACCATAGTTTAGAGACTAAAACAATATTTTTCCGGCTAGACATGGATCTGAACTAGTACTAGGGCGGTAGGTGCGCCCCAGCGCGCTGTAGTTAGATGGTACGAAATTATTGGTGTGGTATTTTTATCTGAAGATTAAAAATTATTTTGTCGCATGTTTTAAAAAACTGAGGAAAGAAGAGCAGCAAACGCGGGTGTAGGTTTCGCACTGAGTTCCTGATGCTTAGCCATGGCGTGGGCGAAGTAGGTGAGGAACACTTTGATGGTATCGTCATGTGGAGCAAACTAATGGAGAAGAGGAGACGGAAGGAAAACTTTGGAAAAAGGTGGCTGGGGTAGGCTTTGAACCCTGCGATGCGCCCTGGAAGCTAGCGCTGCAAGCCAACACAACAACCATACCGAGTTGTTCCGCCTTGCACGGGAAAACTTGCTTTATATATAAAACATAATCGGACGGTCGGATGTGCACGTGAACGACGATCAGACGGCTGTGGTTCGGCCGAACGACCTGCGTGCGCCACAAAGCGACACGGTAGGAAAGACAGGTGTCGCAAGGACGTTCCTGCTGCTAGCGCGTTGTATAGACAGATAGATTTTTTTAATTGATCTGAATCATGTCCAAATAATGTGATCCAGTGGTGCATCATCCTTCCTGTTGTCCATTAGTCTCTTCCTTGTAAGTTGCAAATGCACCTCATTTATTTCCTCAATCAGCCGTCCAGCTAGCCACCCCCAACTCTGGAACAACTCACTCCCTTCCGTTTTCTAGCCGTCCAGCTAGGCACCGTTTTTAATTAATCGTTGATACAAACCATCCCAACCCTTACACTTCACCCAAGAGTTGGATCAATCATTAATAGGTTGTTTGGTTGCCTTCTCAGTTGAACCAGACTGTATGATCGAGCTGAACCAGACTGGTTGGAGCCAGACAGAGATGATGCAAATGGTTGTTGTTTGGTTAGGTGCATGAGATTGTACAGGCTACGTAGAGACGTTGTTTGGTTGACTGCACTAAGGAGAAAATGACATGAAAAAATTCAAAAGAGGGATGAAACATTTTAAAAAATAAATTCTAGAAAATCAAAATAACAAAAATAAAAAAAATCAAAAGAAAGTCTCATAAATAAATAAATTCAAAAACGAAAATTTTAAACTTTTACAATTTATATGGCAAGTGTGGTCTCGTTTTGTTTGAAAAAATATCAATAACCCACTTTTGAAATCGGTTTGGTAATAAAAAATACTAATCAAAAGATATAGCAAATAAATGAATCAAATGTGTCGTGCATGTGGTTGTTGCTGCATCCGCGGAACCTGGCTCTAGTGAAACGCCCAATTTGGTCGTATCTCCAGAGCCTGGCTCGGAGGGGTTAATTGTATCTGCAGAGCTTGGTTCAGATGGGTGAGAAGACAACCAAACACCCTAGTTTTGTATCTAGAGATACAAAACTCCTTAGATGCAGGCAACCAAACAGCCTATAACTTTACGAACAAATCGCATCAAATTTCTATTTTGAGAAACTATGAAACTCCGGTCTCTTATAGTAGAAGCAACCTTCCTTCCTCTTATTAGAACCAGAAAATTGTTATGAGTGTGGTTGAGTGCTTATGCTAGTGAACACAAATTAGACATTTTATACATTTTCTAAGAGACGTGTCTTTTTTTGACCAAAGACAAGTCCAGATTCTTAAAACCATGGATATTAAATGGGACGGACTTCAGTACGGACGCCCGTCCGATCGGACGCAGTGTCCACCAGCCCGGCCCAGTGCTCCCTGCGCATGCATGTAAGAAAGTGATCTTTTTCAATAAAATCATCGCGCAATAAGTCAACAAAACCGAAAGTCATGTCGGACCGAAATCTTATCCATAGTCATTTCGATTGGTTTTCGTCGATTCAGCTTCCCGGCATCCGCGCCGGCCACCAGGCCTAACTATCAATAAGTATAACTCCCTTCTAGCTCTTCTCTCTCGACGAAAGTACGGGGCCCAAGCAGTCGGAGGGGAAAGTGATCTCTGACCGCGTGCCTGTTGAAGAATGAGCCGGCCGGCTTCTCACCTTAACATGCTTCAAACGGTGTTCGGTTCAGAACTGCCTTCCGTCCGATCGGACGCCGTGTCCACCAGCCCGGCCCAGTTCTCCCTGCGCATGCATGTAAGAAAGTGAGCTGCGCATGCAACAAACATGAGTGGACCAAGCTGAACCCTCTGCGCATGCATGCGAGACAGAGCTAGCCAGCTACGCATGCCACAAAAAGAACTGCCTCTCTGTCCTTTTTTCTTTTTTTCTTTAAACGGCCAAAACTTTTGACTAGGAGCTCTAATCGACAAACCGTTGTCACCAACGTGTTCATCGTATTTTTTCTAACAAAATAAGACCCATGTTGCTTTATAAATTTTATTGGATATGGAACAATTAATTTAGCCTATTGGAACAATACGTCTAGTCTGATGAAACAACTTGGTATTTGGTCTGCTGAAAAAATAGGCTAAATCCAATTGGAACAATGTATTTGGTATGAAGGAACAACTTGCATACCTATTGAAACAATGTATTTGGTGTGCTGGAACAGTGAAAGAAATGCCTACTGAAACAACAAGATTTGCCTGCTGAAACAATATTTTTTGCCTACTGGAACAACGTGGTTTGCCTACTGAAACAATAAAAGTTGCTTACTGGAACAATAAGGTTTGTTCTACTGAAACAGTTGAACTTTGCCTACTTGAACAATAACTTTTGCCTTCTGGAACAATAACTTTTACCTTCTAAAACAATAACTTTACCTTTCGGAACAATAATTTTTGCCTTCTGGAATAAACCTTGTTCAATATGCCTATTGGAACAAATAGATTCAATAGGCAAAAGGTTTTGCCTATTGGAACAATAAAGTTTGCCCTATTGAAACAATAAAGTTTGCCTACTGCAACAATAAAGTTTGTCCTACTGGAATAGTTGAGCTTTGCCTACTGGAACAATAACTTTTGTCTTCTGGAACAATAACTTTTTTCTTCTGGAACAATAACTTTTGCTTTCTGAAACAAATAAGGTTTTGCCTACTGGAACAATAAAGTTTACCTACTGAAACAATAAAGTTTGTCTGTTGGAACAATGAGTCTAGCCTCCCGAAACAATCTATCTTGCCTGCTGGAACAATGAGTCTAGCCTCGCCAAACAATCAATCTTGTCTGCTGGAACAACTTTTATACCTGCTGAAACAATGTATTTGGTCTGCTGGAACAATAGGCTAACTCAATTAGAACAATATATCTAGTTTGATGAATCACAACTTGTATACCTACTGAAACAATCTATCTTGCTTGCTTGAACAATAAGTCTAGCCTTCCGAAACAATCTATCTCGCCTGATGGAACAATTGTACCAATAAAGATAAAAAAGAAAAAATAGAAAAGTATTTAAAATGAGTTCAAACGGAATTTAGATGAATTATAAAATTTGTACTACGCGATTTGGACTCCAAATGAAAAAGATACAAAAATAACGAATTGCACTTGCTAGCAAGGATGCAAAGCGTACACCAGTCACACGCATGCTCGGGGTTAGCTTGCTGGTGGGTCGTGGTTGGCTGGCCATACGCGTTCGCTGCTAGCTTGCTACACAGGCCGTAGTTGGCTGGGCTGCGAGACGCGTGGGACTGAGGCATCCGACGGCGTCGAACGTTCGATATTAAACATTTTCTTATTTGGAAATTGCTTAAAAGCGTACGTCCGATAGGCGTTCCCTGGCCTGCTGAAACAATAGGCTAAGCCCAATTGGAAGTTTGGAACAATGCATTTGGTCTGATGGAACAACTTGCATATCTATTGGAACAATATATTTGGTCTGCTGGAACAATAGCCTAAAACCAATTGGACTTTGCCTACTGGAACAATAACTTTTGCCTTATGGAACAATATATCTACCTTCTGAAACAATAACCTTTGCCTTCTGAAACAAATAAAGGTTTTGACTACCGGAACAATAAAATTTGCCTACTGAAACAATAAAATTAACTTACTGGAACAATAAAGTTTGTCCTACTGGAATAGCTGAGCTTTACCTACTGGAACAGTTGAGCTTTGCCTACTGGAACAATAACTTTTGCCTTCTGTAGTAATAACTTTTTGCCTTCTGGATCAATAGCTTTTGCCTTCTGAAACAAATAAGGTTTTGCCTACTGGAACAATAAAGTTTGCCTACTGGAACAATGAAGGTTGCCTACTGGAACAATGAGTTTATCCTCTCGAAACAATCTATCTTGCATGCTGAACAATGAGTCTAGCCTCTCGGAATGATCAATCTTGCCTGCTGGAACAATTTTTATACATGTTGAACAATGTATTTGGTCTGCTGAAACAATAGGCTAACCCAATTGGAACAATAGGCTAGACCCAATTTAAAAAAATAGGCTAGTCTGATGGGCCACAACTTGTATATCTACTGAAACAATCTATTTTGCTTGCTGAAACAATGAGTCTAGCCTTTCGGAACAATCTATCTTGCATGCGGAACGATTGTACCAATAAAAATAAAAAATTCAAAAAAAAGAAGAAGAAAAAGTATTTAAAATGAGTTCATTAAGAATTTAGATGAATTATGAAATTTGTTCTACGTAATTTGTACTCTGGATGTAAAAGATACAAAAAAGAGAAATCAAAATTAGCATAATCAAAAAATGGCTGGTCCGTACGTACGAGCAGCTATCTAGCGCGGGTTGTCTCCTCATATGCGCGCGCGGGCTGCTGGGCCACGGCGTCCGACGCTGTCGGACGTACGCTTTGAAGCAATTTCCATATTAAATTTCAGGTCTATGTTCACATCTAGGTCTAGGTCCAATTTTAGACCCATGTATCCCAAAATGCATTAGAAAAAACCTTCAACCCAGGTCATCCAAAATTTAGCCCATCGGATCTCGACACACATCAATCCATCAAACTATAGAACCTTCCCAACCCTCTTCCCATAAGTTGTTCATTATGACCATCACTCGCCCAATTCTCATCCTATTTCTCCACAAATCATCAACTGTTTGCCACCTGACTGCTGTTGGTCGCCATCTAGGGCTGAAAAAAAAATCTTGGGGCTCGCAAGTCGCAACTGCTCGAGCTCGAACTGAGCCTGGCCTCAGGCTTGCGTGCTTGGTGAAACCGAGTTTGGATTCGATTGAGCTTCGTCAAACTTATTGATACAATGTTTTCCCTATATAAAACTTTATTTTATTCAATATCCTTAGCACGAACTACTTTGGCTTCCTTCAAAATTGAATTTTCTTGATTAATGGGATTGTTCTTTTTGGTTGATCTTAATGGCTGAACATACGAACAGCTGAAATGACTCAACTTTGAGAGCTTCTCAAGATAGACTCGAGATCCGAATCCATCTCGTTTGACTTGCTATTTTAAAGTGTTAGGATATACCTTCGAGACAACGAAAAAATAAACCCAAAAATGTATGATCTTTTTGCATGAAGATAATCCATTAAGTTGTTAAGTCCTAAAAAACTGGCTCTAAGTAATATTATATCAAATCTACTCGAGTTTGAGTTTTTCAACCCCCTCTCAAGGTTTGTTCTCTCTTTTATAAAAGTTGTGTGGTGCCAAGTCTAGATGATTCGAACTTGAGCTTCGTTCGAACCGAGTTTAAGTCTATCCCAAGATTCAATCGTCAACCTGAGCTTGAACTCGATAGAACATGCTCGCTCAAGCTCGGCTCGTTTCAGCGCGCCATTTCTCCTCGCTCGGCACTTCTCCTGCTCTCCGGTGTGGGCGCAGCGACGTCGAGCGATTGCTCCCTGGCGCGGGTCAGAGGTGCTTCACGCTCTTACGCTCACAATTAGGGATGGCAGAAAAACCCATGGGTATGGGTACCCATGGGTATCCGACCCGATGGGCATGGGTATGGGTTACAACCTATACCCATGGGTTTTTCTGGTTCGGGTACCCGAATAACTCGGGTTCGGGTACGGGTTCAATTTCGTACCCATGGGTTACTCGAACTCATTCACTGACATATGGGTCCGTCTTTATACATACATACATACATACATACATACATACATACATACATACATAAATACATACATACATAAGGTGAAATGAAAACCTAATCTTCAATTCCCCACGCCCACAGGCCACAGCCGCCACCCGCTTGTCCCTCCACCTCCACCACGGCACCATGCCGCCCCTGGCTCCACCCCGTCGACCCCGATGCCGCTGCCCACCACGGCACCCTCCGCCCAGATGCCGCCTCCCCCCACCCCCACAGGCCACAGCCGCCACCCGCTTGTCCCTCTGCCTCCACCACGGCACCACGCGCGCCCTTGGCTACCCGTCGACCCCGATGCTGCCGCCCACCACAGCACCCTCCGCCCAGATGCCGTCGCCCGGACGCCGCCGACCGTCGGCCCAGACGCCGCCGCCCCGACGACGACGCCCCGACGCAGCCGCCCCTCCACCTTGATGCCGCTCCGCCCCTCGCCTCTCCACGCCGGCGCCACACTGCTCCTCCTCCGCCCTGCTGACGCCGAGCCGCCCTCCCTTCGCTCTACGTCGGCAGGCCACCGGGCCGCCCCTGCGCCTCCTCCCCTCTCTCTCCTTCCTCTCTTTTCGGGTTTGGATTAAAGCAAAGACCAGCGCGGGGCCCGTCGTATCAGCCTCGGGCGGCCCACGGCGTCTATAAAAGGAGGATTCCCGGACATTGCAAGGGACGGCCAACTGAACACCCGGAATCCCTGATCCGATTCTAGCTGGTCCAAGCACAAGCAACATTGGCATCCGAAGCTTCCTCCACGAGTAGCCTTAGCCTTTAGCTGTCGCCATTGTAAGCTCGGGATCGGCGCCTCCAGGTCCGATCCCAGCACCTCTGTACTGTTTTCCACCATATAGTCAACAAGACTGGAGTAGAGCTATTACCCGGCAGTGGGGGCTCGAACCAGGGTAAATCCCTCGTGTCTCCACGATTTGCATCGTTCCTCTCTGCCTTCCCACCGTACGAAGGATTTGTACCCGGATCACCTAGTCGCACCAGGCCCTTGTCCGGGAAGATCGCGCGGCCCTAGCCTTTTGCAGGCTTGGCCGTCACCCGGGCTGCTGAGAAGGGTTGTCGTTGGGCCTCACTCCAACTACAAACTCGTCTGCCGGTCCGTGGACCCGCTGCTCTTCAGGAGCGCGATTCCCAGACACCGACACTGGTGTTACCCCCCAGGCCCCAAATCGCACCCCACCCGCACTTCACACAGCACAGCTCGCTGCTCGCTACAGGGGAGAGAGAGGCGACTTTGGGGGAGCAGTGCCTGGCGACGCGGATCTGACCGGCCCTCGCCGCCGGTGGCCTCCGGGTCACCGGGGTGGGTGGTTGGTGACGGTTCCGCGCCTGCTGATGTACATACCTGCTGTTTCTAAGGTAGGTTTCGCTATTAGTTTTTCGTTTGTGTGGTTCTTCCCAGATTTGGTGGAGTGTTTGGTGGGGAGGCCGGCGGAGAGGTTCATCTCGCCGTGGCTTTTGCTTCCTCGGCGTCAGTCACGGAGCGGTCATCGGCAACAGTGTGGCTCCTTGCTCTTGTCGTCGGAGGTCTCGGTCCTCCATGGGGGCACAAGCGTTGCTTGGGGTCACCGTGGGAGGTCGTTCTTCCTCGTCGTTGTTGGAGCCAATGCTGAGTCCTTGGGCTCTGAGCGGCTTTCGGCGATGGTGGATATTTTGTGCCAGATCTGGGAGTGTAGTGTGTGTTAGTACTATGTGTGCTGAGTTGGGGATGGATCATGGATGCCCGCCCCTACTGCAGCTTCTCCTTGCGGCGATGCGGCGGCTGGTGGAGACTTTGGGGTGGGTGTCTGCTCCCTCCTTCGTCTTCCACGGGTGGAGTGGCATCGGCTGCTCTGCATCCCTTTGCCTGGGATAAGGTGCCCCTGCTCCACAGTTCAGTGATAACTGCGGCGGCGCGGCCGTTGGGCAGGGCCTTCGTGCACCTCTCCATCTTCAAAACCCTGCGGGGTATCGGCTGGTGGTGGCGTTTTCGGCTGGAGCGCCGGCCACCTCTGGGTCTTCTTCCAGCGGCAGAAGTTTGTCACTCTGAGAAGCAGCGTGTGGTGTTCTTGCAATGAGGCCCTAGCTCTCATGTTGTATCTTCTACTCTGTAAGGGTCCTAGTTGTAAGTTGGGTGTTTTAACCCTGGTGTGCTAATGAAATTGGGTAATGACCCCTTCAAAAAAAAAATCCCACCCCACCCAGCGAACAAACATCCACCTGCGCCGCCCCTCCCCAATCCCCATCGCGCTGCTCGTCCACCTGCGCCGCTCTTCCCGCACTGCTGCTCCCTCCCCATGACGGCGCACCATCTCCTATTATCGTTGATGCTCCCTCCTCGGAATCCCTGCGACACATGCGTTCCTCCTCCTTCCTCTCCCTGCACGTGGCTACGTTGCTGGCCGGTGCACATCCGTCAGGATTTTTGAAGTTCCAGAACAAAGGTGCAATGTACAAGGATGCACACGTTCAAGAAGCACGTGCCTCGATCATCATCTTCAATTGATTTTTACTGCTTGGTTCCTTGCCCTGTTTGTTTCGTTCTCTCCATTCTCACCTTTATGTTCAAACATATTTCTGTTTGGGGGAAAAATCTTCGGTGCTTCAGAATGCCCACCCCTAGTCAGAGGTGCTTCACGCTCATAATAGCAAACATTGGGGAAAAAATTCAAAATCAAACGGGCTAGGCACGGTCTATTCCGGCCTATGTTATTTCTGGCAGGCCTTCAAAGCTTCTCGGCCCAGCCCATATTAGACCATCCAAGCCGGCCCATCCCAGAGCAGCCCAGCCGATCGGGCCACGGAGAAACCCTAGATGACAGCGCCTTGCCGTTAAATAGAGGAAGGGCTCCATTCTCTCCTCTATGGCCGCCGCCGCCGCCATGAGTCCTCCTCGCTCTTGTTCGCCCTCTCATCGCTTCTATTCTGCTTTTCCAGTGGTTGCTTTGGCTGATTTGATCTGTTTAGTTTTCTCTCTTGGTGTTGGTTCGTGGATTTGATCTGCTTTCTTTTTCAAAAAACAAATTACGTTATTGTGTTGTTATCTTACCACTCCGGCGGCTACTGCTGCTGCTGTTCTTTGTTTGGGCGGGAAAGCGAAGGAAATGGCCATGATGATACCAAGTATTTAGTCATGCACCACTCTGATTTCTTCTGTGCTGACGAACAAACTTACTACCCATTATAAATCTGAGCCTCCTGCTCTTCGATCTTGCGTCTTTTTGTTTATCTCGCTCTGTATTGCGCTCGATTTTTTCGCTATTGGGACGGTGGGAAAAGGGAAAAGATTTGACGTGGGAGGAAGGACGAGCCAGATGATGTGGACTCGCCGTTCCGGCGATCCAACCATGATGCGGACTGAAATCTCTTTGAGGTCAAATCTACTTGCCGCTGATGGTTCTTGTTTCCATGCCTCCCGATCAGAAAAAATATGTTCTTTTTTTGTGTGATTGAAATCTAATCGGCGTTGTAGGTGCTGTTTTCTTTCTTCCTTTTTTTTTTTGGCTCGCCGTTGCGGTTCATGAATTCGTGCAAGCGAGTGCAACACTGACGCAATTGATCTGGAAAACGCCCGCATTTTTTTTTGCGTGGACATTGGCGATTGGCACTGTAAGGACTGAACAGTGAAGAATTAGCAAATTCACATTGCCGCGACCTGATCATCCAGTTCGAGTTACACATGACCGTTTGCTACTATCCAGCTCATGGTTGCAGTGACGGTGGCGTTGGTAGGAACGAACATGGAAGCACCAAGGAGAGTTATCGAAAATTCAAAAAATTAAAAACAGAGGCCGGCTCTCGTGAACCTGAATCGATAAGAGAATTTTATTGATTTTATTAGGAAAACTCACACAAAAATTAAGAGAATTTTCTAAATGATAATGCATCTAAAACTAAGCCGGGCTCGCGTAAATCAATGAGAATTTTATTAGGGAAACCTCAGAACATTACTCCCTTTGCATGAGAAACAACTTTGATCACGGATTGTCACACTTTGTTTATAAAATTCAATAAAATTCGTTATGTTAAAGTTTCCTGTACAAATTTATCATATTATTTTGAATCAACATATTATAGAAGTTTATGATTTATGATGTTTTTGTAATGTGTCCTTTTGTAATATTTTTATAGATAAAGTTTACAAACCTTTACTTGCACACGTCCTGTTTTTCTGACTAACAAGATTTAAAAAAACTAGTTTTTCCGCAGGTAAAAACCGAAGGTAGAAATCCCAATACACCAACTGGCAACTGAATTAGTACTTTGATTAAAAAACAAAATTAGTACTAGCATTGTACAGATCCCGGAAATAATTATCTAGCTAGTTTGTAAAAGGAATTAGCACAACACTGCTTGCGCTCTAATGTGTTTTGGGGATACAGTACATCAACAAAACAGAATGGTTTCTTTTTTTGATGGAACAAAACTGAATTGTTCATTGTTCTTCAGAGTACAATTTGCCTCTAAACATATTTGCCTCTATACTTGGGCTTGGAATCCCTGTCAAACTTGGGCTTGCCGTCAGCCGCCTGCTCCGCCGGGCTGAACACGGCAGAGTGGAGGTTGCCCTCGTCCAGCCATTTCTGGTGGTTCTCCCTGAACTCTCGGTGCCGCTCCTCAGCGATCCTCTCGATCTCCGCCGTGTAGGGTGCCACCTTCACCATGGTCAGCAGAACCCGGCTGTACCGCAGGCTCAGGATCTGCTCACAGGAGGCAATAAGCTTGAAGCAAGGGTGCTCAGGGAACTTGGCTGCGTCTGCAAAATCGTCGTCACGGACAACCGGGTAGAAGAAGACCAGCCTGCCACCCATAACCAGCATTCTTGCAGCGAGGTAGAGGAGATCATGAACACATTCGGCGAGGCTGTATGGTGCAGTTGATGGGATGTGGTTGCTCCTCTTCTCCTCTGGAACTGTGTAAGGACTGATGGTGCCTTTCAGAAGCTTGCGGCCACCGGACTTGCGACCACCAGCCCGGACTCCATATGGGGGATCACAGATGATAGCATCAAATATCTGATTGATCACAGGCAGCAATAGCTCATCATTCCTTGTGAATATGAGGATGTCAGAAGTAAAAAGGTGGCTCCGAAGAATAACTTATAAGTGCACATGCAGAAAATTCCAAATGCTACCAACAGCTAAGAATTGAAAAAGGGTCAGGCACTATAGGCTATGATACAAAACCCAGTCATTCACTTGTTTTGGTAAGCAGTAAAAAATGCCAAGGCATCGAGAGAAAGCTATGAGATTATCAAGAAAATAGTCATCAATCATTTCAACTAGATTGCAAAAAACCAATATTTCAAGATGTACTTATTTTGATGTCTTGAAGATGTACTAACCAAACAAAGGCCACCCGTCTATTTGAGCAAGTATGTAACAATGTAGGGCACTCGAGAGCAATTAATATACTCTCTGCAAAAGGAACCTAGTTGCATACGCTTATTTTTGGCTCTGTGATCTGTCGCTACTGTACTGAAAATTGTAACTTTCATGAAAGGAAGCATTACATAATAGCACAAATTGTAGGGTGATCACCTCCTTCAATCCTGGACGCCATGGTGGGAGATTGTTGTCTGCTCTTAGCACACACAACGGCTCTGGCAACTTGTACTGAAGAAAACATTTAAGGTCAGTACTCTGCATAAAAATTAGGTATGAAACTAACATGTGAATGGTTAATTAACATGAGCATTGCAGTTCTAACTCAAACAGTAGACAAGATGCTACTAAGTCAAGAAACTAAGTACAAATGAATTGTAGATGCTAGATGGCTAGCATGGCATTTCACTGACAACACAGCATACAAGAATGCTCGAAGTTAAAAGTGAGGTTAACTCTGCCAAATTGCCTGCTCAAAGTTGCTCCAAATATTGCAATCAGGGCCACGGCCATCCCGCACAACCCTTATATCAATATCTGCACCCTGAAGAAACTTTATAAGCGAGCTATACCGACAAACAAAAGGATAATAAACATATTTATTTACACACTATATGCACGAACCATTGTCATGGCTCCAAAATGTGCAGCTGCAACCAAAATACTCCCTGTCCCAACAAAGGGATCATATACAAGCTTTCCAGGCCGCGCCAGCCCCTGATTGGCCATGAGGAAAGCCATTTCAGCATCCATTGCAGTTGGACCGATGTACTTCCTGCTCTTCAGCTGATATGTCGGCAAGAGATGCCTATCTGCTGCTCCAACCTCACGGCCAAAGAATACCGTCCTCTGAACAACCGGCGGGAGGCCATTATTCGACCCATAATCATCAGTCTCCATGACAAAGAACCTGTGATCGGGCTTCTTCAAATTAACACGGCCCTGCAAAGAAGAGAAACAGCATTGGTTACACAAGCAGAAAAGCATTCGGCACCAACAAAATCCACAGGACTAAAAGTGCAAGCTCATAAAGAACCTTGAATGGAATGTAAGTGAGGCCCTTCATGATCTCGTTCTGTTCTTGGGAGCTGATGACCTTGCCGAAGCCGTCGACGACGATCTTGAAGGTGCTCTCCGGCGTCAGGTACGGAAGCTTCTTCTCGTCGGGGTAGTCCCTGACCTCCTTCTCCAGCTCTTCGTAGGTGGTGCCTTGCCCCCAGAGCTCGTAGATCCCCTTCACGAGCAAGCCTACGCATGCGGCGCGAGCCATGAGCGAAGAAACCGAACAGCGAGTCGTATCTTGGCGGGGGAGGGGGGCGGCTCACTGCGGTTGGCGATCTGGGCGGCGAGGCGCTCGTCGCCGGGGAGGCGCACGAGGTGGAAGGGGGAGTCAACGTGGTGGTTCTCCGGCATGCGCCACTCGACGGCGTCCCCGGCGCCGGGGCCGCCGAAGAGCTCGGCGAGGGACTCCACCTCCGGCCGACGGTAGTCCAGGAGCCTGTGGTAGAAGACGCACAGGTACCACATCTCTCCTCAGACCTGTCCCGACGGAGCTCCGGCGAGTCGGTGGACGCGGAGGGCTGGCGTCTCCGGCGGCGGCCGGAGCGGAGGCGTGGAGGGAATCGAAGAGGGCAAAAAGGAAGGAATGAGGCCGAAGAAAACCTACATAAAACCCCAGAGGCCGGAGCACTGTGGCAAATGGGTTTGGTGGCATTTAGAAACTGGGCCTTCACGGCCCAACTTGTTCCATTCATGCTTCACCGAGCCGGACGTGACCCTGTCGTTGTGTCTCCTGCCGTTAGAGCATCACATTCTCTGAACGAGCAAGGTGACTCGCGTGTTTGCGCGGTTAGATTTGTGTTGATAATATATCATATTAAATTTAGAGTTTATCTCTAATATATAGATCAGCTTCAATAGTTTGTTATAGAGGTTAATATTGACCGCTAGATTTACATAATAATATTTATGTTTAACGATGTAGATTTTTTCTTTTTTCTATAATTAACATGAGGATTTCTACTATTTTTTTATTAACGTGAGAATTTATAGGATTTTAGGATTAATGTGATGGCTCCGTTTAACTCTGCTTTATATAGATAGTAGATAGATTTCAATATTTATATCTGATCTCCAAAACACTGTTCAGCCCTACATTTCTATCTAGAGTTTTTATACTCAAAATCTATACAGATCATATAGAGAGCATCCAAATGAGAGCGACTAGCAGACAATATATTGTTGGGACAATAGGTGTTTGACGTGAAACACATGAAACACACGTGAATAATAGTAAAGTATATTATTGTTACATATCAATATATCATCCATAACTTGCCAAACAGCAGCGACTTGGTGGCATGGTCTGTATCTACTAATGCACTTCCACAAGTAGAGAATGGATTTTTTTAAAAAAAAACATTGAAGCATCATGTCAACGGACTAGGAACCAGAGTTCGCTAGATGCCGAACTTACTTATTGAAAGAGGGTCAACATGCCCCCTTTCGACAGCGTGGTAGTACATTCATAGACGACAGAACCCTTGGCAGATACGAGCAAGCAAAACAACATTTTTTACCCTGATTCAGGCCTCCCACATCTAGGATAACAACCCTACATCCAATCTTCCATCAATAGTGGAGGGAATACAAGGAAAGGTCACCCAAGCCAGCCAGAGCTATAGCCTGAGCCATAGTGTTCTAATGTTATACAGAGGTGTTTCTGTGTCTTGTGCAAGGAGTCCCTCTTAAATGGTTGTTTGAAGAAGAGAGAAATCCTTCTTTTGTAAGGCACAACTTGTCAGTGGCCATCCTTTTGCCAGGGACGTCTTGTCTTGTCGACCGTTTATCCCTAGTCAAAGATGCGGTGTAGCAGCCGAGTCCCACCAATGGTGCCAAGCGTCTACTCTCCAACCAAAAGACGCCCCATGCCAACAAGAGAGTCGGGTTTGGCCTGCTAGCGGCCCATGAGCCAAATGGCGCTGGGTCATCCTGCCCAATCCTCGACACATTATAAATAAGTAATACACTTTGGCAAGTAGAGGATGAGGTTTTTCATAAAAAAAAAATTGCATCGAAACATCACAAATACCTATGGAAATAAAAAACTGCAATCCTTGACGCATCATAAATAGGTAATGAACTTTCCCAAATAGAAAATAGATTTTTTTTAAAAAAAAAAACCTGCATTAAAACATCGTAAATAGGTTATGGAAATAAAAAACTGCCATAAGTGGAGATGCGGGGGATCGAACCCCGT
Source organism: Raddia distichophylla (assembly GCA_005191435.1). Taxonomy (NCBI): domain Eukaryota; kingdom Viridiplantae; phylum Streptophyta; class Magnoliopsida; order Poales; family Poaceae; genus Raddia; species Raddia distichophylla. The sequence continues at coordinate 148,447 of SPJY01030015.1, read as the reverse complement.
GCCTCTCGCATGCAAAGCGAGCGCTCTACCATTTGAGCTACATCCCCGACGCGGTGAATTTTCCACCCATTGCGTAACATGTTTTTTAGTTGGAGACGCGCCACCGCCAGTGCCGCACGTCGACCCCCAGTGCTGGAACTGTGCTCCTTTTTTTTTTTGTGTGGCGAATTTGCACTTTTGGACTAAAAGAGAGAGACCATTTAAAATTTAAAATGGTGCCCCTTCCTTTCCAGAGCTGAAATTGTGCTCTTCTGTTTCATATGTTTGTTTTCGGGTGAACTTGCGTTTCTGAACTAAATAAGGTGGCCTTTCCAGATGATTTAGCCAATTAGCCTTGACCACAATGTGTGCGCTGAACATTAGGTAATTCTTCAAACTGCGAAGACTTTTGTTACAAGAATTGCTGGGAGGGCAATGATCAGAGCATTCCGATATCATTTACACGTCCTATAGAAGAGTTTATCCAACATAGCCAACCAAGTTTATGCAAGGCCAGATGTGAAAGTAAGTTTTCTGGTTACAGGCAAGGAGCACCTGCCAGATGTCTTGGCTACGGTAGTACAGTCAGCATTCGCCTTTTGCCCCGTGGAGGGCTGGAGATGGATGTGCTCCTGCCATGGCCCACTGTGAGTTGGGGATTTCCTCCAAGAGAGCTGAAGGGGATTTCCTCTCTGGGTTCACTATGAGCGCCTGGATCTTTCATAAGCATGCACTTCTTTGTGGAGTAGGAATGCTTCCCCTTGATCGTTGTTGAATGCGCGGCGCTCAAAGCTGCATACTGTGAGCTGCCTAAGTAACTTTTCGAGACATGAGTAAAGGCAACTCTCGGGGTCCTTCATGTTAGGGTTCGTCGACAAGACAGCGGCATTCACTGCATCTGCTACGAATTCACGCTGTGGAGAGTCCAGCAGATATCCAATGCATGATTCTGCAGGTTTCTCATATGCAAGCAGGGCCACACTCTCCTGAAGACAGCACATTAGTCACTGTTTAGCTCATGGCATACCTATTGAAGTAGCAAATCTACCAAGATGTGAAGACAATAGAACTAAAGGCACTTTGCTAGAGTAACGAGTAATATAGAAAAGGAAGAATGATCCATCTAGCATTACCTTCAGCAACCCCTCAAAAGCTTTGTGCGCCAAGAAGTTGGCCAGGTTAGCACGCGCATATTTTACAGCATCCTCCAGTTGTTCAGCCTAATGCATAAGAGGATGTAAATATGAAACAAGATGTAATGCAACATTGTCCAAATGCCCAGCGCCATCAGAGACGAAAAAATTATTAATGCACAAGCTTATTCTTGATAGCATTTCTATTTCTATATTTTTTATTTTTAAAACAGTACGGAAGGACCATAAGGAGAAAGTGTATAGCAATAATAGAAAATACTGTAGTGAAGCTACAATACCAAATAATAGCCAACAAACAGTGGAACAAAGCAACTCAGCAATTGAATTTAGATAATTACCCTGATGTATTCAATGAATCTTTGATAATGGAGCAAGAAGCAAATAACTGATGTTTCATCCTGCAAAATAGAGGAAAAAGTAATGTAATTAACTTTTCTTGTGAAACAGAATATGGCAACTAACAATGCTATAGCGATTGCACATGCAAGTCCACAATATAAAATTTAGTGCGCAGATATAATCAGTCTCTGGTCATGACATGAAGGATATCAATTAAATCAACTACAAGATAACACGATGCATACCTTTATAACCTGTGGATACCACTCTCCAAGTCTTTTGGATGCAGAATCAATATCCCCGCTCATAATAAGCTTCATGAAATCAAACAAACTGTTTTCTGAAGACAGAAACCATGATAGAAGAAAAAACAAAAGGGATATTTCTTTTCAATGTGTGACATCTGTAACAACAGTGGACGGATGTAGCTAAACATAATAATTACTCCAACTTAATGGCATCGTACAACAAGAATATAAGTTTGGACAACATCAAGCCTCCAAGGCAATTTAAACAACAGCTGATAGCGGTGACAGTGACACCGACCCATGAGCCATCATTGTTTTCTTTCAACTAAATGTCAGTGCACATGGAGCTTGCAACCAGACCATGTAAAAAATTCAATGAAGTGTAAAAATGAACAATTTTATAAACATAATTATGGTATTAAAGTTCTTTTTTTTTTGAGCGAAGGGCAAGAGCACTGCCATTTCATTAAAGGCGAAAAGAATTGTACATTGTACAAGAGCTGAAAAGGAGAAAGGAAGGGAGAAAGAGAGGGGGGGAGGGTAGTAGTTAGAGGGTAGAACTACTCGTTAGCTACAAAGATGGCAACTTGCCCCCAGAGAACAATGTCATCCGCAACTTTACACGAGACATACTAAGGCGTAAGAGTTTCTTGCCTGAAAAGCCGGCGGTTCCTTTCTAGCCAAATGTTCTGGACTGTATAGATTATGTGGCCGTTAAGCTCCTTTTAGCGTTATTTGGCCAGCCTGCAATCACCTGCTCCCACCAAACCAAAAAGCTTGCGGGGGCAAAGCATGGAGTGATTTGGATGTTTGCTAGACGAAGGCTTTCCGTCCAGACTGCCGTCGAGAAGGGGTAGTGGGCGCAGAGGTGCTCAACCGTCTCTACCCCTATGATGCAGAGGGGGCAGGTCATTTGATGTGGCCATCCTTTCTTGGCCAAGGTATCTGCTGTTTGGATTCTGCCATGGCATAGGGACTAGGCAAAGAACATGCATTTGTTTCCGGTGTTTGCTTTCCAAATGCTTGACGCAAGATGAGGCATACTACCAAAAAACTGAGTATGCCGACAAGGAGTAGACACTTGAAGACGTTAGTCCGCGTGATGTCGTCATCTATGACTAGATCTAGTACAACTAGGTGGATAAGACGCCAAAGACGATGTACACTTGAAATTGAGTCAGGGTGCTAAGGTGCTTCATGGAGTTGTTCCATTGGTTGTTTTTCAATTGTTTTGCGATGGATCTATTCTTGCTCCTGGCAAGCTTGTAGAAGTTTGGAGCTAGGTGACAAGGTACTAAGCCCTAGAGCCAACGGTCATGCTAGAAGTCCGTCTTGGTAACATTGCCAATAGTGATCCTCGTGGCTGCTCGAAAGAGCGCTTCATCACTGCATGGTGTCGCCGTGCCATTCCAAGGTTTTCCCGTGGATTTCCATTCGTGCCAAAGTCACGAAGACACAAAGTTCAACCGAATTTCTGAAGATTGGGAGCACCTAAGCCTCCAAGGCGCTTGGATCAACAGACATGGTCCCAGTTAACTAGAGTGACCGTCAGGGGCCTCATCCATGCCCTTCCAAAAGAAGGATCTTCTTCTGATGTTGTCAATTTTTTTTATGACCCACTTAGGAAGGAGAAACACCATGATGAAGTAGGTTGGAATCACAGAAAGGACCGATTTGACCAGAGTGAGCCTGACAGCTTTAAATAGTAGGGATCCTTTCTAGGAGGGAACCCTTGCGCAAACTTTGCCAATGAGAGGATGAAAGTGCGGTCGACGTAGCTTTTTTACATGAAGGGGCAGCCCCAGGTATTTGCAAGGGAAGATGTCCCTAAGACTCGGAAAGGCTTCAAGGACTGAGTCAAGGTCTACCTCACAACAACTGATGGGGTAAACTACACATTTGTTGAAGTTTGTTTGCAGCTCAGAGGCCGAACCAAACGCCTCCAAAATGGGAGAATGGTAGTAAGATCCTCCCTAACGGTGTTAATGAAGATGGCAGTGACGTCAGCATACAGGAAGGTGCACAAAGTGAGGGCTCTGGAGTGAACCAGGAGAGCAACCCTTCTGTGGCCGCTAACTGAAAGGGTCGCTGAATGGGAGAGCATGGGAGACATAGGGACGCCTTGCGTCACCCCTCTAGCAAGCCAGACTTTTGGACTGGGGACCACATTAAGGATGGAGGAGACCGATCCCAAGAAAATGGAGATCTAGTTTCTCCACCTTTGACCAAAACCTAGTCGCTCCAAGAGCTCAAGCAAATAGCCCCAGTGCACGGAATCGAATGCCTTGGCAAAGTCAAGCTTGAGGAGAAGTGCATGAATATTGCGCTTGTGGAGGTCATGGAGAACATTCTATGCATAGAGGTAATTGTCCTGGATGCACCGTCTCTTGATGAACGCGCTTTATACTAGGGAGGAGGTAAAGGTATGGTGCCAGCCTATTAGCAAGGAGCTTGGTGACTGGAGTGCTAAAATTGTGAATGAGGCTGACAGGTCTATAATATGACATTCTCTTGCAATTAACCTTATCTGGAGAAGGTTGAAAGAAGTACCATCATGGTCATAAAAGGAGTAGAAAGGCTCTCAAGATGTCCTCCTCTATTGTGTCCCAGCAGGTTTGGTAGAAGAGACCAGTGAAACCATGAAGTCCAGGTGCTTTGCTCGTGGGCAAGGAGAACACAACCTACTTTATTTCATCATCTTCGAACGGGAGCTCTAGGTCGGAGAGGTCCAATTGAGCATAACCCAATTGATCCCATGAAAGGGAGAAGGCTCGGTTAAAGGATGTGCCCAAATGCTCCTCGAAGAAGTGGCTGCACCCTGCCTCTTTGTCATGGTGAGAAGTTACCAAGTCGGAAGATGTCTCGAAGGAATGGATGAAATTCTTGTGGTGCCTCAAGCTGGCCCGAAGATTAAAAAATTTGGAGTTGGCATCATCTTCTTAAATCCATTGGATGTGAGCCCTTTGCCAGATATGGGCTTTTTCGGGGGGGCCTTAGTCCCAAACACCTGTCCTTTAGAAGAAGACTTAGGCCTAATTCTTTTTAGCTTAACGGCTTAACAGCTTAACGACTTATCTACGTTTTGAAAACACATATGCTTTGAGTTTTTTTAGTCTGTTTTTTCGCTGTTTTGAAGGTGGGTCCTAACGCTTTAAAAAACAAGTCAAACGAAATGTATCCAAATCTTGAGACTACCTCGAGAAGCTATAGAAGTTTAGTCATTTCAACCGTTTAGCCGTTAAGCTGTTCAGATCAGCTCAAAAGAACAGGGCCTTAGCTAAGTCCTTTAGAAGATGACTTAGCTCTAGCTCTTGAGAGGAGAGACCGCGGAGCTCCTGAGCTTGGTCAAAGAGTTGAATCATCTCATTGACCACCTCCAGCAGCCACCTAATGTTGCCAATTTTGGACTTTGCCCAGATTGAAAGGGCCTTCACAGTCCGAAATAGCTTGATGTGCAGGACCTGAAAGGCGTTCTGCGAGGCCACCGGCTTGGACCATGTAATCGACACCCAGAGGGTAATGGCAAATGCCACAATAAGGTGAACATTGCATACTTTAGATATTTAGACATTGTGGCAAATGCCACAATAGGGTGAACAGTGCGCACAAAGGCTACATTCACCTGAATAGTAATTGATGTTTAGATATTCAGGTAATATATTAAAGGCCTGGCATGAGTGAACGTGTATATCGTGATTAACTTTTACGTAGTAATACCAACTGATACCCTATAGCTTCTCACCAAACGAACAGGAAATTGATAAATAAACTACCAAAGCAATTCAGCTCACCTGACGTAACAATTTTCTGTGGCTGAGACCATACATTTCTGGAGGATCCCCAAAACCATTTTGGTGATTGGCTAGAGGATCAGTTGGACTTGTCGTATTAAAAGAATTTAGTGTATCTTGGTAGCCATAATGTAGGAGATATGAACGAACAATCCTGTGACAAGTGCATGGTACATACACATAAGTGTGTCATCAACCTAAAAAGAGTTTAAATACCAAGAAATGAAGGAAAAATGCAGTGCCTCGAAATAAGGTTGGATGGAAATGAAGATGGTAAGCAAGTAAGCAACAAAGCAGAACACACAAATGATATATCTGAGACAAACAAAACCCAAACAGAGCCAACATCGCAACAAAGCAGAACTCAAAAATGATATATTTGAGACAAACAAAACCCAAACAGAGTCAACATCATAAGTTCGAACAGAAATTCTCTAATCATGTCTGTTTGGACTTTAATTTATGGGAGTAAATGAAATATTTAAATGCCAACAGGATAGAGAATCATCACGTGAGTGCGTGACAAAATACAAACATGATATATTATAATTTAGCATACAGAAACATACCAATGACTGATGTCTGGTTGCAAGTACAATTTGTCACTCGCAGATTGTTGCTTCATTTTCTCCTCAAGAATATAACCCTGCCAGATACAAACGAATAGCATCCATCAGTTCGGTGTAGACTAGGTTAATAGCAGAACTCACTGTTTATAGTATGGCATATGTCAACTACATTTGCACTATATCCACATTGACATCATAAACTAACCAGTTAACACCATGTGTTTATCAGAGGAGTAGGAATTGCATTTAATTAAGAGAGTATGTTTTCTCTGTCACCCTTGGTGATTAATAATGCCTTAAGGGTGGATATAATTAAGAATCCTTCAGTCAGTACATATAAGGATTTGCACTAATGATGCAATGAGGCAAAATTTAGTAAATTGTGATGGATAATTCATAAGAGAGTGAAATGTAATTCACACAAGCAGCATATTATCGTTAATATACAGTCAATGCCATGAAAAAATAATTTCAAATGATAGAAGAAAACTAGTATAATTTCAAATTTTGAACGTGGCTGAAATATATTGTCTCACCTTAACATCAAAACAGAACTGTTCTTTTCCAAAGTTTACTGTTACCCTGATTTCAAAAATTCAAATAATCAGACCCTACCGAAATCAAGTTAATGCACATAGTACATGCAATTCCCAACATCGTATAAAAGCTTGACGTAGGTGGTTGATACACATGAAGGCAGGTTCAATAGACATAGCTAATATAAGATGAACCTACAAATCTGAAAATTGATTAATTACTAATTAAATATAAGTTATGTCCTAAGTAATGAACATATAGTCAACTGGTGTTACTGTTGAAGTATAGAATTTGGAACTTGATGTGTTCTAGTAAAAGGGGAAGTGTCTTCAATTTGTTGATCTTGTGAATGAAAAAATAAAAAAATAAATGGGTAAAATGTGCTTTGCCATAGATATCTCAATAAAAATGGCAGTAAATGATATGTTAGAAAATAGTTGAACTTAAACCCCCATTTCTGCAACTCAGGTCGCAAAACCTGGGATGAAATGCAGTTTCTATTTAGCATTGCTATTGCTATTTTCACTAAAAGTATTCACTTTCAAAAAAGACAACTTACTCTTCATCCTGGCTGTGAACTGCAATGGTAGGAAACTGTGGGAGTTTAATTTCTTTTGGATCGGCTCCAACCAGAGATCCATTTTTCCTGCACGACGATACATGTAATTAGATTACACTGGAGCATAATATCTGAAAATTTAGTAAACCAGGTGAAGGGTCTGATGGATAGAACACGACAGACATATGGTACACTTCAAGCTAAGCATGCTCCAAATGGTATGTCAATACTAGAAGATTGTGATGGAAGATGCAATTCCAAAAATATCATGTTTTTTACAAATTCAAGATACAACATCATACAGCTGCGGCGCAGTTTTTTTCCAAATTAAGAAGGTTTACAATGGACATACCAACAAAATATAGTTACTCATGTTATGTAAAGTTCAGCTCACAAGTCAAAAAATGAAAGGCACAACTCAGAGAGTTCTATAGAAAATACATCATCTCATAGAACATCAATGAATAGGCAATCAAACAAGCAGGCATTGTCAAATTTGTCCACAGTTATCAAACTTACGTGAAGAAAAATTCTTGTGACGAATAGTTGATGCCAGCACCAATTGTGTCACCAGATGTAAATTTGGGTCCAAAAGGTTCACCTTTACCAGGACCCCGGTAAAGATAGCCATCATCACCATGGTATCCCAAACTATTGGACTCCCAGCTGGAATGAACAAAGAACAGACATGGTAACTGACAGTATATTTTTGTTGACCAGAAAGAATTAAAATACTTTGCAACTCAGCTCAAATGAACATGCAAAAACAAGTGTATTTGCTAAAAAGTAGTAGCATATTATAGAAAAGTTAAGGTCATAGTGAGCAACATTAACTCTTAGAGATTGCCATGAAACCCTACCCACAATTAGGAATTTTGGTACACCCACACAAATTGAAAGGCTATGCTCTCTTTAGCATGAAGGATCAACGAATAGTTGAATACAACACATGAACTACATGTATTTTTAGCTTTGGGATCGAGTAATTTCAGATCTACATAAATCATCTTCAACAGGCTATGCAATTATCCCACACTACCATCTACCACAAAATATGGCATTGTCTGAAAAAATGAGGTTATACATCCAAGTCTTTCACTATTAACTGCCAACAAAAACACTAAATTGGAATAATTGTGATGTTGCTTTGAACCATATATGGGCCTTTATGGGGGGGGACGCTCACCCAGGTTGCCGGCGCATTTTGAAGCTCTCGGTGGTCCACCCGATGGAGATCTGACCCTTGCGCCCGGCGTTCCTGACGACCATCTCAAAGTAGTAGACGGTGCGGCGCGTGGGGGCGGGCTGGTTGGCCTGCACGACCCCGACGTCGTGGCCGTGGTGGTTGGTGCCCAGGTACCTGACGGACATCTTGTCGATAGAGACGACGGCGAAGAGGCCCGAGCTGTTGGTGGTGTTGAGCTCGGACGGCTCGGGCTCCTCCTCCAGCTCGGCCGCCGCGGTCTCCCACTCCGACTGGGACCGCCACCGCGACGCCAGCCGCATCGGGTCCACCGCCTCCACCGTCGCCGCCGCCGCCGGCGCTGGTTCTGTCGTCGCCGCCTCCTGGTTCGCCACCATCCGCCGACCCAACAACTCCTGACAATCAAAATCTCACAAGGGATTCCTGAGCTACTGCTCCGGCACAGACGCCGATCCCGGCCTAAACCTAGCCCTGGAAGCAACCCAGAGAACAATCTTGGGGGCGCGATTACCGAGAGGCGGGTCGAACCGGGATCAGCTCGGCGGCGGCGGCGCGGGGGTGGATCGGGAAGTTGCAGTTGCGGGTAGAACGGGGGAGGCGTGGCGAGGCGAGGCGCTGAGACTATTGATTAACGTCGGTGGTCAGTCTAGGGGTGTAGCGTGCAATTGTTGCTGTGTGTGGGGATAAATTGGTAATTACTCTTCTCCCTGAACTCTCATGGCGCCAGGGTTATTTCCTTCTGAATTTTCTCTGGCTCAGCAGGGATAAAGGAGTCAACATTTGCACCAACGTTTTGGCAATCCGGGTAGTAGAAACCAGTGATTTGATTTTCCCGTGAAATTGCTTGCTAGCTTGAAAGTTTATTTGAAAGTCGCTGCTTCCGCGACTTCAATGGTCTCGAGAATAACCAAGTTAATCACACGTACTGCATCGATTCGATACTTATCCAGCATAACTACCCATAAACTTGTTTACTTGTCAGATCAAAAGCCGCATTTGAAGCTAGCAAGCTTCTTTGAAAGCTGTTGCTTCCGCAACTTCAATAGTCTCAAGAATAACCAAGTTAAAACACGTATTGCATCGATTCGATACTTATCCAGCAATACTAAGTTGCCCCATAAGCTTATTTACCCGCCGGATCAAAAGCCGCATCTAAAGCTGGCAAGCTTCTCTGAAAGTTGATGCTTCCGCGACTTCAATAGTCTCGAGAATAACCAAGTTAATCACATGTACTGCATCGATCCGATGCTTATCCAGTAATACTATAGCTGCCCCATAAACTTGTTTACTCGCCTGATCAAAAGCCGCATCTGAAGCTAGCAAGCTTCTTTGAAAGTTGTTGCTTCCGCGACTTCAATAGTCTCGAGAATAACCAAGTTAATCACACGTACTGCATCGATCCGATACTTATCAAGTAATACTATTGCTGCCCCATAAGCTTGTTTACTCGCCAGATCAAAAGCCGCATCTGATGAACAGATTGTTCATTCAGGTTTGCCAGATTCGAGTTTTCACTATTTTGACCTATGTTCCTTTTGATTTTTTCATCTTTAATATTTCCTCAGAGATATATTTGACTCTTTATGCCATTTCGTCAGTATTATTGGTTTAGCCCTGGAACATCGTTGCATCGCGGTGTCTTCGAAATTCTGAAATATCCAAAATTAAGGCCAAAACATCACTACATGTACGGTCTTTTTATTTGTCGCAAAATCCACTCTAGTAAAAGTACTAGAGTGTAATCTTGCCACTAAGAAACTCCCAGGTCTAGCATGTTGGAATTAGACACTCAACGCTCATACTCTCCGACAGAAAATAGCAAGAACAGAGCATAGAAGAAGAAGAAAAAGATGAAAAACAGAGGAACACACAAAACAACTTCTTCGAAAATTTTTCTCTATTGCCTGACCTACTAGGGCGAGATCCTACTGCTGAAAAGGAAGTAGAAAAGTATGAGTGAAGTGGTTGGCATGGTTTTACATCATGCTATCTCCTAGATCACCATACATGTGTACGCCGAAACAAAAGGTACTGCAAAAGTAAGTCCAGTGCGCAAGCTTTTTACTTACAATCACCCCCAAAGCCTTGCACTATTTACTTAACCTCTTTCAGGCCTATCTTGGAATGATGCTCTTGAAATTTGACATTGTTATCAGCGAGGAGAATGTCATAAATATTGTTATTCGGGAAGATGGGGAAACTAAGGGTGTCACCGCTACCACCTAGAGTGCTTCTTTGCAAGATAAAAAAAACTCAAGAGGATTAAGATGGGAAAAAAGCAAAGGTCCATGAGCAAATTTTTAAAAATTCAATGAGTAGAAACAAAATTGAAACAAGAGTCTATTTGAGATAGCATATGTTGAATGATTTTGACAAGTGTGTAGAGCGATTTTGTGGGGTGACATATAATGGTTAATTTTGTTTTATTGAAGTATCCACTACCACTCACCACAAGATATTTTTCATTGCTATAAATAATTGCGATAGTTATAATATACATAAATGATTAATATTATCCATATATTCTATCTCTCATTTGCGTTCTCTACCTTTTTATTGTAAATATGTCTTATAGTTCGGTCCATCAAACAATATGTTAATATTTCTATGAACGTCAAACTAGGTATTATAGCCAAAAAACTAAAACCAATGCAAATAAGCCCCAAGACAGTTTTGGAGGCAGTTTTCACCTCGTGCCGTGTGGCATGGTGATATAGCCAGCAAAGAACAAAGAAACAAACATATATTATTATATGGCCCATGTGTTATCCTCACCTTCCTCCTATTTTACCTCTTCCCAACTCCAATATCTATTCTCTCTGCTCCTTTTCCTATCTCATCTTCCTCATGAGGTGCCTAGGGTAGAAGGGAGGAGGGGACATCACAATAGGAGAGGCTATGGCACGGGGAGGTGGTGATCTAGCGTGATGCTCAACTTAGATTAGTCAACTGTCATGTGGGGCTAGTCTAGTAGGACGTCATGTTAGGCTAGTCGAGCTCTTGTACCTTTTGTTGCACACTATCGAACTGCATCCTTAGCACTATCAGACCCAAGTATTGGCCTCCTTCATCTTCTGCCTTTCTTCTCTCTAATTTTCTATTTATACTGCCATTAGCCCTTGACATTGATACCGAATTGTCTTATACTCATCTCGTATCCATGCTGACTAATTTGATCCTTCCTCTCCTCCACGCTTCCCACAACATAGATCTGGCACATTGGAACGCAAAGTGGTCGAATGAGGTGCACAATGTTCTGCAACGCTGACATTGATATGCTACTCCTTTACTTCAGTGCCCATGTTGGCCTTGTAGATGTTTCTTTGCTATTTATTGTCATTGCTCAGAGGTGTTGCTGATCTCATCCATCTCTCTCTCTCTCTCTAAGATCCACATGGACTAGAGCAATGACAAGCACTTGTGCAGCTATGGTTGTCGAAAGATAGCAAAGGTGTTCCTCCTACCTGCTACCCTCTTTGTAGGCATCCTCCCTCTCCTTGTGGCATGCTCCCTTCCCTACAAAGATGGGTTCCAACAAAGGCTCGATGACCAAGATGAGCACGGTGACATCGTATCTAGCCCCTCTTGGTTGTTGTCTCCTACTCCCTGGCCTTCGCTTATTAACCATTTTGCTAGAGTAAAGTGGGAAAGAGAGGAGGGACCAAGGGGGAAAGAGAGAGGTAAGAGAAGGACAAGAATGCAAAGTCATTTACATATGGGTCATGCCATGTCATGGTTGCACTAACGCCACTTCAAAGTCACAGAAATGTCATGCCAGAAACAAGGTGACAAACCACCTCAAGGGGTTATTTACCGCCATTTCGTAGGTCATTTGGTTGATTACCGTGTTTTATAGTTCAAGGATAGAGTACATGGACCATATAAGTTTAGGGTATAAAAAATATTGTTGTTGTGTCTTTTCATCAACCAAAATAAAAAAAACTCATGTAAATCAAAAGTCACCGTCCTGTAACTTGCACGATCGATTGGTCTACAAGAGAATTAAGCAGGATAAGCATATTATTGTTTGCGGTGAAGTTAAAAACCATAGCTAGGAAACTATAAATATTTCTTTCAGATACAACTATATTCCATTAAACTGAAAGAATATACCAGGTGAACTTAATCAACTTATATCACCAAAATGGCACATCAATACTATCTTCTCATTTATCATGAGTTCTGCATTAGTAACCCTGCTCCTACTGGTCTTTTGCCGTATTTTGGGTTTTAGCCATATCGGCATATGACCGTTATGACTGCCCAACAGAAGGTGCTAACTAAGGCAGTATCATGCTGCCCTAGTGCACATACGCACAAGAGGGTCACATGGGAGAGACGATGGCAACAACAACTACAATCGCTTCCTCCGAGTGGCTGCAGTGTGTGCGAGGTTGTCGGCTTTCGTCGCAACTCTTGCAGGTCATTGCTCACCCCTCTCTCTCTCATGAAAGTTCTTCATATAGCCGGTCAGTTCCCTCTACAAATGGCGCTGAACACGAAATCGATTTGGGATTTTCCCCTTCTTTTCTCGATTTCATTTTCTCTAATCCTCCGATGATTCCTACGATTGAGTGCTCATTGGTTGTGAATGTCGCATGGGCTCTTGTTGGAGGAGGTGAACTTCGTCGTCGATGCCATTCTTGTTCAGACTTCGGTCACTCTTGGCTGGAGTTTTGATTCTATGGTCTCGTGTGACGCTGCATTTTGATCCTTCTTCATGTTGTGTCCCACAAGGAGAGGAGGGTGACGACATTGTATCTCTGAAAGCATCGTTGGTGTACTGTAGCACTAGCAACGCTGATAGTGTTCTGGGACAGCGACCTTGTCGCGTCTTGCCTTCGAGCCGGCTTCAATCCTGTGCTCAGTAAATGAAATTATTATTCCCCTCTGTTCATTAGTTATGCACAGGGTCAGTCAAAGCACTTTTAGGATCTTGATCCAGCGCAAAGGGGCTTAGTCTTGATTTGGTATTGTGCGTGAGTTTGTGGGTTAGGCTCCTAATTGCTTAATGATGATTAATTGTTCTGAAGCAAATGTGACTTGTTTACCAGCAAATTTGTGTTAGATTTATAGAAATCATTGTATTGCTATTTTCTGCGCTGTTAGAATTGCATTAAAATGGTTTTACGTGTGTGATACATGTGTTGTTACTTGACCGATTAAATTACATATGGTTGAAAATCATTAATTAGTTCAGGGGCACTTATTTTGTTCCCTGTCTTAGTAATGTTTGATTCTAGACACTTGTGAATTAATCTATCTTAATGGCAATATATTCATCTCTGGTATATATAAAATTTGAGAATTTCAATTGTGGACAGGATTTGTTTGTAGATTTCAGCTATATGATCACATTTAGCATATTATTATTTCTTCTATTGTGTTATTGAAAAGCTTTTAGGAGCCACCCCACCTAGAGATGCTCTCAATAATTTGAAAGTAATCCTTTTTCTTAAAAAAAAAACTGAGCTATGTTGTTGTTTAAGAGTAAGTGTTTATTCAACTACGTAGATTGCCATGATATTTTTCTTGTTATAAGTTGAGTGTTTCTGCTATCGTAAAACTCCAGTTTATAGTATGATTTAATTACAATCTAATTGATAAACTGTTATTTGAATTCAGAATTATATTATGTATACCTTTTGCTTATAACACAATATTTACGACTTGCTTACCATATTAAAAATCAACATTTGAAACGAAACCTTTTACAAAATCCACATAGATCGAATGCAAAGAGCTCAAAATTTTCAAAATCTATGTAACATTTTACAGGTCCGGAAAAACCTTTTACTGAGGTTATTTTTCAAAAATCGAGGTTACATGGTGGGCGATTGACATTTTTGCCAAGTTGGGTCCGGACGATTGCGACCGCCTACGCGCCGCGGGACCCAACCGTTGGCCGTTGCCTCCATCCCATCATCCACGCCCCAGACCCTAATAAAAATGTAAATTACCGAAACACCCTTACCCCGTGCTCCCCGCTGACACGTGGGCCCCGCTCTCTCTGCCTCCCCTCAGATCCGCTTCCGCTTCAAACATTCTCGCTGCGAAGCGAAGGCGAAGCCGACACCCACAGTCCCACCGCAGGCGAGGGGGAGAGGCGGCCGCCGTCAAGCCGCGCGGCGAATCTGGTCGGGAGCCGGTGACTGGAGGAGGGGAATGGAGGCGGTGCCGGAGGCGGTGGCGCTGGAGATACCGGCGGAGGAGGGGTCGCCGCCGGCCAGGGTGCCGGCGCGGATCAGGAGGAGGCTCCTCCAGGCCCGCACGTCCGGCAGCGGCTCTCCGGCGACGGCCGAGGAGATCGAGGCCAAGCTCCGGGAGGCCCACCTCCGGAGGCAGGTGCGATCGCGCTCTATCGCCTGGCATCGGAGCTCTCTCCCTGCGGCCTGCGTGCTTTCGTTAGGTCGAACTAGCAAGATGACCCGCTCATCTGCGCCCGCTCGTCTGCGGCTAGATTTATTAAGTCGTAGCTAACATAAAAAATCTACTCCAATATAATTGCGGAGATTGATCTCACTGACACCCAATTTGATGGCCTCGTTTCAAATGACGTTAAGTTCGTTCACCTTGACGCGTATGACACCGGACACTCGAATTTATGATCTCAGTGACATTTTGCATTTTCCCCAATTTATTGTCGATTTTCCCATTTTCTATATGTGACTTGACTACATTGCCCTCATGTGGCCCACAAGTCAGTTAGAGAAGGCTGCCGTGCTGGGTTGGGGGCGGCGGCGGTGCCGAGCTCGAGGCGGCGGCGAGGCACGGCGGCGCTCGAGACGGCGTTGAGCTCGCCAGCCATCGGAGTAGGAGAAGAAGGGAGGAGAAAAGATGCTAGTTGAAGAAGACGGGGAGTCGGGGACAAAATGGTCATTGCACTAGAGAAAAACAGTGTAAATCACGGGTAAAATCCGAAATATCGGCAAAATGTCACTGAGGTCACAAATTCGAGTGCTCGGTGTCATACGCGTCAAGGCGAACGAACTTAATGTCATTTAGAACGAGGCCATCGAATTGGGTGTCAGTGAGGTCAATCTCCCATATAATTGTGCACTACCGGCCGCAAAAAGAAGTCGTCGTTGACTTTTGGACACGTCTTTGACCATTAGTTTTATTCAAAAATTTAGTTCAAATATATAAAAAATATAAGTCATACTTAAAATACATTTAATAACAAATCAAATCATAACAAAATAAATAATATTTATATAACTTTTTTGAATAAGACGAACGGTCAACAGCGTGTCCAATAGTCAACGGCGACTTCTTTTTGTGACCAGAGGGAGTAGTGTAATTGATGATGTAGGTTTTTCTGTTAGTTTCAACTAAAAAATAAGATCTATACGGCTATACTTTGAGATCCACTATATATTGATCTTGGATTTTTTTCCCCCAATTAAATTGATGATTTCTAGCCTCAAAATTAGAGCAGAATTGTTTTGCCGCACACGAATTTTCCATTATCTCTATGTACTATGCTTTGAAACTCGTGCATGTTATTTCTTGCTGTATAGCGAACGAAGTTAGGCTTTATACCATTTTGCTTTGTGTGACCGCTAGTTGCCACTTCTAAGTTTTGTTCTTATGGGTTGTAATCTTTGGAGCACTGTCATATGTAGTGATAGGTATCTTTGTAAGCTCTTGTCGAGTGCTTCATGTTCCTCAAAGTCATAAGCTTTTTAGGTTTGTAGTCTCTAAAGCCTTACGCTCGTACGACTTATTTATTAGTCTTATGACTATTTTTATATATTTATTCGCTTTATCTTCTAACCATTGAAAGCTTCCTGAGGTGGCCTCGAGAGTCAGGTGAACTCTCTATTTTGCTCCACCTTTGAGTTTTTTTCTCTCCAATCTTCTAACATCTCAAGTATTAGCTCCCTATGCTCTTCATGGGTGCTCCTTATCGTCTTGCGGTCATATACTCTACCGGTTTCTAATCTACAGCAAATGGAGCCACCCTATGCTGTCCCAACCGGTCCCTAAGTAGTCTACTATCCAAGTTGTTGTTCCCCTTGCACAATTGTTAAGTTGCACGCTCCTGTGTTTGTTAGCGCAGATGATGTTCTTAGGTAGTGAGATTGTCAAGTTTCATAGTAGGTTGAGCCCCTTGACGCCAACCATCGAAACTGAGAATTGCCTAGTGAGGTCATCAAGCTATGCAGGTGGTTGATCTGCTCCATCGCCTTGCCCAAAGTGGCTGTTTTGGGATCTATGAGATAATATATCCGTACTCTCTGATCTTTCTTCAATCAGGTGTGTTTCACAAACATCCATGTGTTGTGCGAATCCATCTTGGTTGTCTCGTATCTTGGCTATCTCATGTGAGATGTACACTCAAACTCGATGGAAAAAACAATAACAAACACTTGAAGCTACGATATATGTACATATATGTATGGCCCAGATGGCAAGATGACATCGATTAAGACATGTATCATAGTTTTATTCTTTTATCATGCTACCCTCGAATTTGAATGGTTTCGTCTAAATTAAACATGGACAACTTAGTTATCGGCAGCTCAACACATAGCTATCCTCTAGCCATTTAGTTGTATTATATTGTATTGGCTACGATAAGTTTTTTCTCCATTCTCATTAGATTTGCATCATTATTCTGGTTTCACTATAATTGATGATGTTCATTAATTTGGTGCCTCTGAACCCTTTTTTTTTTATACATAGTAGATTGATAGGTAGATAGATATATAGATTTGAAGTTTTTTTATTATATTTATTTAAATTTCATATGTTTTATATCTTTTTATTTTATTTGAAATAAATATTTTCTAGTGTTATGGTTGACATGAACTCTTTTCTTGTCTTGTTGCGGATACCAATCTTTATTATTAATTTATGTTATAAATATTAGTTGTTTCATTTTTATAAAAAAACTATTTTCTAGTTTAATTGTCAATATTAATTCTTCTTATTTTTTGTTTTAAATTCCTATCATTTCTATTTTTGTGTAGTTTATATGGACTCTTTTAAAGTTATATAGTTGACATTGACTTCTTGTATTATTTTTATTTCATATTTAAATTTTATGATTGCTGTGGAGTATGTTATCTTATGTGAGTTGTTATCCTCCAGCAATTCCATGAAACATTATCCTGCAAAGCAAGGCGCACGGTTAGGAGCCCCTCATGCCCATCGCAGGAGGAGGATCACAAGCGTCGCCTTGAAGAAAAGCTCATGGCTGCCAAGCAGAAGAGGTACTCAATGGAGGGACTCTGTGGAATATGTGTTTAAATTTTATTTTGGAAGGAAACATTAAAACAAATTTACAAGTGCAGGTTGAGCCTCTTGGCAAAGGAACAGAAACGGTTGGCTAAGTTGGATGAGCTGCGACAGACTGCTAAGAATGATGCGGAAATGAGGTTGAGAAGGGAAAGAGCGGAGCTTGGCATGAGAGTTGAGTCTCGGGCCCGTCAGGCAGAGCAGAATCGAATGCAGCTCCTGCATGCTCGTTCGCAGAGGCGGGCTGCCCTGGAGGAGAGGACAACAAGGTTCCTTGTGCATAGAGTAACGTGGGAGAACAAGTACAGGGAGCGTGTACGGTCTGCGATCCTACAGAAGCGCAGTGCAGCTGAAAAGAGGCGGATAGAGTTGCTGGAAGCTGAGAAAAAGCGAACTCAGTCTAGGTTTTCTCAGGTCCAGCTTGCTGCCAAGACTGCATCTTGCCAGAGAGAAACTGAGAGGAGCAAGTTAAAAGAACAACTAGACGACAAACTTCAAAGGGTATTTATTATTTTTATGATGTGAGTTGGTGTGGTTGTTTTAGCCCTTTGGTTCATATCTCGAACCATCTGTGTAAAACAGGCTAAGCGTCAGAGAGCTGAGCATTTGATGCAGCGAGGAAGTTCTCAGAGCTCCATAAATACTGGTCCAATCAAACATGGATATTTTCTTTCAATAAAGCTGGCTAGGTATGGTGATCCACACTCCTTCACTTTAAATAATAGTTTGCATTGTATAACTTTTATTCATTTTATGGCACTTCAGATGCTGGAGAAGATTCATAACATCTAGGAAGACGACAGTGACGTTGGCTAAGGCCTTTGACGAGTTGGGAATAAATCTGGAATCTTCTATGTCTATGCCATTTGAAAAACTTGCTTCCCTCATTGAATCCCCTGCAGTTCTCCAGACCACTAGGGAATTGCTTGATCGCTTGGAGAGCCGTTTGATTCTTTCTCAGTCATCAAGTTCATCAACACCAGAAAATATCGACCATCTGCTCAAGCACCTGGTATCATCAAAGAGGATGATTCTATCAAGTAGTGCAGGAAAAGCTAGAGTAACACCAAATAAGGCAATCAGAAATTCTGACACTAGCAAGTTACCTAGATATTCACTAAGGATAGTGCTTTGTGCTTACATGATACTAGGTCATCCAAGTGCTGTTTTTAATGTACAAGGTGAGCGAGAGAAATTGCTTGTGGAGTCAACAGAAAACTTTGTGAAAGAATTTGAACTACTCATTAAGACAATAATTGATGGTCTAGATGGTGCATGCATATTGAAGCAGTTAACACAAGACGTTCTCTCTCCTGGTTCTTCTAATTATCACGAGTCTTCTTCCACTGTTGCTGATCAGAAGAAATTCAGATCTCAGTTGGCTTCTTTTGACAAAGCTTGGTGTGCTTATCTTTACCGTTTTGTGGTGTGGAAAGCAAAAGATGTTAAGTTGCTAGAGGAAGATCTTGTCAGAGCTGCATGCAAGCTTGAATTATCAATGATGCAAACATTAAAGTTAACTACTGAAGGCAAACCAGATAGCCTTAATGATAATTTGAAGGCCATCCAGAAAGAGGTATGGTTTGTATAGCCACAGTTTTTTTTCTTCTGCGTCTCCCTGCTATGATAGTGCTGTTTTTGGGTGCTTATGATTCATCTATTGAACAAAGCAGTTCAGTTCTACAATTTTACGCTTTTCAAGTATTTATTTTGATGGACTTTTATGTTAATATCTAGAGTATGCCACCTGCTGAAATAAGTATCTATCCAGGTTATGCTTGACCAGAAACTTCTAAGGGAGAATGTTCGGCAACTCGTTGGTGAAGCTGGTGTTGAGCGGATGGATTTTGCTTTATCAGAAACAAGGTCAAAGTTCTTTGGAGCAAAGGCAAACGGGGGCCTCTTGGCAACAACTGTCGCAAATGTAGCATCTCCTTTGGTCATATGTCCTGGACAGTCTCCTCTTCCTGACGTTAAGGAGAATTCCAACATGAATGCTGAAAAGCCAGGTCAACTAATTCAATCTTTGTTCAGAGCTTCCTTTTCGTCATCTGAAAGTACGACAGGAGACAAGGCCTTGAGTAGTCCCATGAACAGCGCAGTGCCAGCAGAAAATGAGCGGTTTTTGTTCAGAGCTTCCTGTTCACCATCTGAAAGTAATGCAGTAGACAAAGACACGAGCAGTACAATGAGCACCACAGTGCCAGAAAAACTGCCAACAGAGAATGAGCAAATAGTCAATGAGATTCTTCATGGTTCTTTTGCTGATAGATCTGATAATATTGGTACTGTTGATGGGGATTTCAAGGTAAGCCCTTGTATTATACTAGAATATTACTGTGGACTTATGTATCTTTAGGGCGCCTTATGTGTGTTTTGCATCCTGTGACTATTTTGTTCTCAGGTAAAAGTCAGAGAAACAATGGAGAAAGCTTTCTGGGATGTGGTTATGGATTCAATGAGAGGAGATGTGCCGGACTACAGTTATTTGGTCAACCTAGTAAAGGAAGTCAGGGATGCATTGCATGAGATGGCTCCTAAAGGGTGGAAAGAAGAAATAATCAATAACATTGACCTTGAAATTTTATCCCAGGTAAGAAAATTTTGAGTGGTGTCATGATGAATCTATAAAATATATTTGATATCAATTGTATTGTTTTTTGGTGGATAGGTACTTGAGTCAAGCACCCAGGACAGACAGTATTTGGGGCAGATTTTGCAATACTCTCTGGATATGCTGAGAAAATTATCTTGTCCTGTAAAGGAAGACGAAATGAAGAAGAGTCATGACAAACTATTAAATGAATTGATTGAACACTCTGAGTGTAATAATACGGGTCCAAATTCTTTTGTTATTGTTGTCATGAAGGGCTTGCGCTTTGCTATGGAAGGATTACAGGTTTGTTATTACAGTAAGTTAGTTCTTGAATAATAAATTGCACCGATTATATGGTGAAATTATGATATCATTAAAATTTGTAATGAACAGGACCTGAGGGTGGAAGTCAGTAGAGCACGCATCCAACTATTGGAACCAATTATAAAGGGTTCAGGTGGAGTCGAGTACCTGCAGAAGGCTTTTGCTGATCGTTATGGATCTCCTTCCAATGCATCAGTTGCTCTTCCTTCAACCTCTCAGTGGATTTCGACCTCAAAAGATACTGCAGAAGAAGAATGGAATGAACATGTCAGCCTTTTCCCAATTCTTCCCGTGACGGATCATGTTAGTTTCTTGTTCTTAATAATTTACTTGGGTCAGTCACAACACTGTGCTCGGCATGGTTGCTACGGCGGTATGGCGTCCCGCAGCATGCTCGGACCTTTTTACCTTTTAAACGCTTAAGGTGCACGGTGAGGCGATGCCATAGACACAAGTATGGCGATTAAATTGCAACATAATAAGATATTTTTCACCGCCAAGTTCTAATGCTGCCACTAGCCATATCCACCTACATCAACCAGCCAAGGGCAGCAAGCATCACAATAAGGAAAACAGAGCAGATGAAGGGGAAGGCGAGACCACAGGATAAGCTAAGCAGTGCATATTCACATAATATAAGCAAAGCAGCAACAGAGTAGAGCAGAGGAAGGGGGAGACCAGAGGAGGAGGTTGTTTGTGCGAGAGAGAGGAGGGGAAGGCTGGAGAGAGGAGCTTGTTTGTGCGAGAGAGGAGGGGAAGGGAGGCTAGAGAGAGAGAGGAGAGAAGGGGAATGAGGCGCCAGCACGCCGCCGCCACGATGGAGACCAAGGCGACAACGGTGATGTCCAAGGGCGACGGGGAAGGGGAGTTGAATAACTCGGTAGAGGTGGACAAATAGGCTGGTCCGGCTGAACCGAACCAGGCCGGCCCGGTTTAGTGAACCGAACCTGGGCTGGCACCTCGGCCCGTCAGGCCGGCCTAGCTTGGTTCGCATTGTGGCGGCCCGGTTCGGTTCGCTACTGTAGCATATTAATTTAATTCAATATATGTATTTCTATATATATTTTCTTATGATAAATAATATATTTATTTAATTTATAGTGTATATTTGTGAAATAAATAAAATAAACTGGCTAATAAAAAACCGGCCCGGCCCGGTTCTAGGCCGAGACCGCAGCCCGTTGGCCCGGTTCGCATAGTAACCGAACAAACCGGCCCGGCCCGGCCCGGTTCGGCCCGTTGGCTAGCTCTGATAACTCGCCGTCAAATCCAGATCCTTGCTGCTGGATCTGGAATCCTGCCGCCGGAGCCCGGATTCGCGCCGCCGGAGCTAGGGTTCGCAGCCACCGCTGCTTCTAGGTGAGAAGACTGTGCAAACAACTATTTGACTTAGGGTTACTGTGTGGAGCCTCCTGTAACCGGTTTATCTTCTTCCCCCACCCATGCCTATGGTGCCTGCCTCCAACCTTGTGGACGCCATATGCGCCACGCCAACGCCAGGATACCTTAGGGATGCCATAGAAACTGGTGGTGTGGCGTCCGCGTCTGGCCGCCACAACGTCGCTTCAAGGACACCATGACAAGCATGGTGCTCGGGCACTTATTTTAGCAATAATGGCATAAGTACTTATGTTTTTATGTTATCGACTACACTTACAAGCCCCTTGTAACAGACTCAGCCACTTGTTACCACCCTCCGAGCTGGTCATGGAGTTCCAGATCAGCAACAATTTACAATACCTCCAGCTGGTATTTCACTATTTCCTTCTCTTTTTCTCCCTTTTGGTCATTTACCTGAACTTACTGCTCACTTTGGATAATGTGAAGCAGACAGTGTGGGGTTACCAGAGTGCAAAGGAGAAAAGCTTGACAAGCTACTAAGGATTGGATTATTACATCTTGTCAGCAGCATGGAGGATATGCAAAGGCAGTCAGTACCTGAAACCTTCAAGCTCAATTGGTTGCGGTTACGGTCTGTTCAGAATCAATTCCAACAAGTTATTGTAATTGCAACAAGGTAAAGCATTGTTGTTATTTTTTTCTATTGTCATCGTTTTTATGTAACATACAACACTTCAATGGAATGACACAACCCAATTGTGTTTTTCTTGCAGCTTGCTTGTCCAACGGCAAGTGTTGGTGAGTGAGAACTTAAAGATCACTCCTTCAGAACTGGAAAGTGCAACCATGGAACTCTTTAATAAACTCACAGAGCTACTTGACAGCTTTTCTGACGTTACCACTGACAAGATCGTTGATGTGTTGATCCAATCGTCAACCTTGGCTGGCTCTTCATCAGATGAAATTATTGAGAGCAGGAAGCAGATATTGGCCAGGGTCTTCCTTAAGAGCCTCCAGACCGACGACAGTGTCTTCAAGAAGGTTTTTCGATCTGTTTACTCTGCATTCCGTGCAATCACCCTGTGTGGCAGTGCGGCAAAGGGCCAGAAGCTCTGCGATGCAGCCCTGAAGCGCATCGTGGCAACAAAACTCACTGGTCGGGTGGCGAAGGCCGCTGAAGCACTGATCAAAGCAGCGGTGATATCACAGCAGGTCCACGGTCCGTGGTACAGACATTTGATGTGAACGACTTTCTGCTACCGCGAATACGCGGCGAAATTCATGTCCCACGGAGGTATGACATATATTGACATTGTGCACAATCTACTGCTGCGGGGGGCATGGATTCAGAACAGGGTCTTGTCTTCTTGGAGCAAGGTTAAACTGGGAGGGTTCATGTCCACAAAAGCACGAGGGATGCCGTGGTAATTGTATGATGAGCATACAAAATTTGGAACAAGGTAGATGATGCTTGTGCCGTGATATTATTTTACACATATGGTGTGTGCATTGTATATACAAGAAGCTCGAACACTTCGGAAACGATTTCGCGTACTATGTATATATGTTGAATCAGTGTGTTTGCGAACGGGGAACTGAAAACTGAATACTGATACAGTGATGCGGTTGCACAATCAGCTCATGTTTGGCTCCTACAAAACCTATGCTTGGACCACAGAACATTTGAAGCTGCACTAGTGCTCTTGTGAATAGTATCTGGCAGAGTAGCTCAGGAGGAGGGCAGCGCTGCGTCGGCGGTGGGCGGCGCGCCGCCGTCGCCGGGCTGGGGCGCGACGGCCTCGCCGGACTGGAACCTGGCGACGTAGTAGCTGAGGGGCGGGCCGGCGTAGGCCTGCGCCTGCAGCTCCGGCGCCGCCTGGTTCTTGCCCACCAGGACGAGCACGGACGACGCGGCGGCGACGCAGGCCAGCGCCAGCGCCGCCGTCACGGCCACCGTGTTCTCCGACCCCGCCGCCGACGTGCCCGCCGCGCCAGAGCTGATGGCGCTCTCCGCCACGTACACCGTCGGCTGCAGCACACGAGCGCAGAGCGTCAGTGGCGGCTAGCTGAGCTGAGCTGAGCTCGCCGGCGGCGGAAGTACCTCGACGGAGTAGATGTTGGTCTGGCCGGCGGTGTCCTTCTCGACGTAGCCGGTCCAGCCTTTCTTCCTCGGGGGGAAGGTGCCCACCACCTTGGTCCTCTCCTCCGCCAGCCACTCCGCGCTCACGCTCCCCACCTGCACGCACGCACGCACGCACCCGAGGCAACAACAAGAAGAGATTACCAAGAGAAGAGGAAGAGATTAGCAAGAGGAAGGGATTAGCAAGAGATTAGCAAGAGGAAGGGATTAGC